>JAZHYW010057562.1:0-12583 GCA_037355805.1 Ixodes ricinus | reverse complement strand
AGAGTTGATAGTCTGATTACAACGGCTGGGTCGATAAGGTTTCATGCTCTGCTCAATACGTCATAGTGGGCGTTTGGCGAATCGTAGAAGGCCGTTCCCCAGCGGCGCTTTGGTTTCTCTGACCAGCTTCTTACGCACCTTGTAAATACCCCCACAACCCAATCACGAAGCGCAGCTCTTAGGCGCCCGTTTCAGCGAGCGGCGTCGCCGTCGGCGTAACCTGGAGTTGCAGCTGAAGATCATGTGACCCCCAGGTCCGTGACCCCCGGAATCTGGGGACCCCACCCGAGAGACGTGGCCCCCCCCCGAGGTCAAGTGACCCCCCGGGTCATATGACCCCCCAAAGGACAATGAAGAATGAGGAGGGAGGAGAGAGTGCCCTCCCTGAGTACCACTTCCCACCTCCTCCTCGGAAAGCTGCGCTCCAATTCGAGCGTTACAGGAAGTTGTAAACGGCTATCACTTTTTTAATTAATATTGCAGTAGGGGGTCGCTTTAGGCATAAATGTCTTATATGTATGCTGCAAGGCTTGCAATATGAATGAATTGAAGCAATGTTGTGTGATAGTGGTTGTCATGCAGCCACTTATGGTAGCGCACGTCGCCAATAGAACAGAAAGCTGTGGCGGCAGGTTACCTCGCCAGCCTTCTCGAGCGAAACAGATATTCACCGCGCCTGGTGGTCTAAAGATGAAGCCGTGAAAGTTTAATAGGTTCAAAACCACGTGGTAAAAATCGTCAATACCATTAGACAAGAAGAACCACGTTACTCTTTCGCTTTTCCCGTGGTTAGCCTCGCCCTTCGATCATCAGTGGGGGATCACGTTGCGCGCGTGCTTGACAGAAGATTCAAATGGGAAAAGAACTGAGGGCGCGCCAACGGCGACGCTCGACAAACAAGACACTTTAATGTTGACCAGTCGCCAGACGGCACACATGCTTCGCGCCTACATGAGGTCCCCGGGCTTGCAGTGGAAGGCCTTGGTGAAGTCCGGCATGTTGATGAGCGGCACGTTGCAGCGGTACTCGTGCGCGGCCAGCATGTCCTCGCGACCCCTCTCCCGCAGCAGGCGCAGGTTGACATTGGCGCAGAACAGCAGGCCCCGGTTGAGGAAGAAGAGCTGCTCTGGCGTGTACGGCAGCCCCGCGAGAGCCTCGTCGTACCGGTCTCCTCCAAGATTCTTCACCAGGAGCCTGTAGGCGCGCAGGCTGACCTTGAGCCCCTCCGTATCGGCGGCCAGTTGCTCGCGACTCCACGTGTCGTTGTGGGCGGCCATCCCTGGCACCCTGGCGCTGGTGGTCTCCCACTGGTCCGCGTAGCAAGTCAGGCCCCTCCGCATCTCCTCGCGGAACTCCGAGGAGCACCAGTGGTTCTCGTTGCCAGCCTCGTCGTAGTTGCAGCCCTCCAAGTCGAAGGCGCCCAGGACCTGTCGCGCCACCAGGGAACCTAGGGCGCCGTAATTTAGAGCGACGGGACCTCCGTACGCGTATAATGGCACTGAGAGGACGGCCGGGTGGATCACCAGTCTGTTCTCGTCCGCGTAGTAGCGGACGTCCACTTCGGACACGCGGTAGTGGTACGTCTGAGTCGTCCTGGTGGCGATCCTGCAATCCGCGCAGCATACGCGCGCTCTTGGCCTCCTTGATGCGCAGCCAGGTGGCCAGGTAGTGCTCGTTCAGGTCCGGAAGTTCGGAGTCCAGACCGCGGGCGAGCGTGCTGTTCCGCATCCACTGCGGGAAAGCTATGAGACCGCGCATCTTCTTCAGCTTGGTCAGAGCCTTAGCTTTGGTGCGCTCGTCCATCCAGCGCACGCGCCGCACCGTTTCCGTGGTCACCCAGAGCACGTGGTCCACGATGGCCTTCACGTCATACTTGGGCTTGTCGACGGCGGCACCGTGTTGCTGCACGTAGAGCGCGCTGTACACCGTGGGCATCAGCTCTTCCGCCTCGCGCATGCACACGCGCCACAGATTCAGCTCGCCCGCCGGGTCGCGCATCCGTTGTTCCTTGACGCTCGAGGGCGTGCTGGGCCTTACGCAAGGACATCGCGGCCTTAGGCCCCAGCTGCTGAACCAGCAGCCAGCCCAGGTAGTACACCAGGCTCTGCAACAGCTCGGGCTTTCGGATAAGTCTCGCTGCGGCCACCACGTGGTCTGGATGGTCCAGAAGCACCGAATCAGACGGCGACAGCCGATGGCCCGGCGATAGCTGCGCGTTGACGGCGTCCAGCCAGAGGGACCCGTCATCTACGAACGTCATGGCTTCCAAGTCTTTGAAGCTTAGCACTCGCCGGAAGTCTAAGCCTCGCTTGCGTGCGCTGCGCCGCACAGCGATCGCCTGGTCCTTGAGGTACTTCTCGCAGAGCGTGACGGCCGCTTCGATCTTCTCGGCTTGACCGGGATCGCCCAGAAGCTCTCCCGCGAGAGCAGCCAGCTTGCGGAGCGCAGATTTTCTGGGCTCCCCCGCCGCATCCACTGTCCGATCTACGCCCAGGGAGGGCCCTCGGTCCACGGACACCAAGAGCTGCTCCTTGTCGTAGGGGCTGGGCCGGACGCCCAGGTAGATCAGCACGGGAATGTCCCACTGGAGGAGAGACGCACTACCGTCCGCAGCAGGTCCAGCGACCGCGTACGGGACACCTGGAGCCACTGGAGCCCCACGAAGCCCATGAACTCCTTGAGGACCCGGATGCCGTCGGCGTCCGCTTTCTCGACGCGCACGCATGCCTGGTAGACGTAGGCGAGCCGGTGGAAGGCGTCCTGGCCCTCGCTGGAACTTGCGTAGAGATGAGGGCCTTCTTCTGCGACGCGACCACGTCGTCTGCGAGCTCCCGCATAACCACGCGGCGCAGCTCTCCGTCACGCGCCGGGTGGCTCTTGATCCATCCGTCGCACACGAAGCGGTAGAAATTCTGACAGGGCGCGATTCGCGAGTTTACACTCGTAGAAATGGCCTGGCCCAGCGCCGCGCACTCAAAGGACTTGCAGGCAGGATGGGCCTTGACGTAATCCACACGCGGAGGCCCTAGGGCTATGAAGGACGAGATGAGGAAGCTGGCCAGCACCACTGCCGTCACCACGAGCCGGGGGCGATTCAGGTCGCAGACAAGCTGGTGGATGCGCTCTGGACGCCCCTCCAGACGCATGGCGTTTCTTGGAATCATCTTCCTCCTCTTCTTCCCTGTCTCATGGGGTTCACCCGCTCTATGGGTCACCGCGCTGTGTGCAGGACATTGCGTCACCGTGGGGGCATCGAGTAGGCTAGCGCACACCAGCTCAGAGCAAGTGGAGCGAACGCTCGGGCTGCAGAACCCAGGGATCCTGGGTCCAATCCCCACCCCTGCCCGTTTTGATCGGGATCACCGTGATCTGGATGAGCATCGTAGCGGCGTGCGCTCGTGTATCACTACTGCGTGATGCACGTTAAAAACCCGAGACTATACTCCGTTTCACCTTATGTTGTACCGCAGCGAGGCTAGAAGCGCGAGGCTCATAGAGTTGGCAGCTGCCCTTATTGCACGAGAGCTTGTGCCGCGCAAGATGTGCCCCAGTGCAAGGAGCTCGCGCTTGCAGCCTTTCCTGCGGTACATCATAAGGTGAAATAGAGTATAGCAGATGTACTGCGCTGGCTACATTTCTCTTCTACAGTGGGTAACAATGTCGCC
The DNA here is from genome assembly GCA_037355805.1 of Ixodes ricinus. NCBI lineage: Eukaryota > Metazoa > Arthropoda > Arachnida > Ixodida > Ixodidae > Ixodes > Ixodes ricinus. The sequence goes on along the minus strand of JAZHYW010057562.1, from coordinate 8,918 downwards.
ATGTCGCCATGTCTGCTGATAAACAAGTAACGACTAATTTGTTTTTGCTTTGCGTCACCGTGGCAATATGACCGACTGTGCCGATGGAGCTGACGCACGATGCAAGAATGTTTCTTGCATCGTGGACTGGGCGCAACAATTTTTCTACTTTCAATTAATACAGCTTAGAATTCATTCCTTGACATTTATGACCTATGAAACGCACGTTTCTTTTTCTTCTTTTCTTCCTTTACTGAACGGCAGTTGCAGAAAAAAATCGGAGAAAAACGAACACCGTTTATCCCCCTCAACTCACAGCCACGAAAAGGGAGGTCACGTGAACTGCATGGAGTCGATTATATGCCGCCGATGTAACATAGCCACGTGGTGGGGTTGGCGGAGCAGAGGGCGCTCGCTGAGTTCCATGGATTGCTAAGGTTTGGCTACTCCCGTCTTCCAGCGATTGGGCACGAGTCACTACCCGAACGCATGTCGAGGCATTCAGTGTCACGAGCCAAAATCGAATGCCTACGCAGTCTTCGTGTCCACTGCATGAGCAGCATTTGGTATCGTCACAGCGGGGATCGCATAACGTGATGACGCACTCCTGGGGGATCGCATTGTTGTCATTGCCCCCGCAGCTCCGTCATTAAGTTTTGCGAAGGAGAGACTGAAAGAAAAGTACGTTTTTGTTTTTGGAATTCCCCCGCGACGAATACGCTTCTTGGTCAGTGGGGTTGAGTTTGAATATTTTGGGTCCCACTATACTCCGTTTCAACCTTGTGTTGTACCGCAGCGAAGGCTAGAGCGCGAGCTCATAACGTTGGCAGCTGCCCTTGGTGCACGAGAGCTTGTGCCGCCGAGGTGTGCCATAGAGCAAGGAGCTCGCGCTTGTAGCCTTTCCTGTGGTACAACACAAGCTGAAACAGGAGTATAGTGCCAGTAAGCTGGTGTAAGTGAGAAACGTTCCTACCCAGTATCGTTGCACAGCCCTTGAAGACAACTGGCGAACCGCACCTTGTAAACAAAAGAGATAAATCTCAGTCACACTCGAAGCACGTTCAAAGACAGCAGAGAGAGTGGGTCCAGTTATGAGCCACTATACTCTATTTCCCCTTATGATGTACCGCAGGAAAGGCTACAAGCGCGAGCTCCTTGCTCTAGGGCACGTCTCGGCGGCACAAACTCTCGTGCACCAAGGGCTAGCTGCCAACGCTATGAGCTCCGCGCTTCTAGCCTTCGCTGTGGTACAACATAAGGTGAGACGGAGTATAATGTGAGCTACGCTAGAGCCACTAAATAGACTTAGAGTATCGGCACTCTCTTCCCCGATATTTGTTGTGGGCACCGCCATCTTGGTGCCTAGAAAAGAGCAGACGCAACTGCCGATCGTCGTAATTGAAAAGTCCGACTTCCTCAGCATTAGATGCGGTGTTAGAAAACGCAAGTAATATTGCTTTGCTTTGTCGCGAACTGTTAAAACATTTGTGGAGGACGGAAAGGTGTTTTTTGTGATTTCAGATAAAGCTTTAGGTAACTGGCAACCATGATTTTAAGCCCTAGGGTGGGTAAGTGTCCTTGCTTTGAGGCGTAGCTCATCTAGTAGCTCTATATATCCACTCTTAGATCCTTGCCCCGTAAATCACCGCGCTGTGTGGGGTGTGTGTATGTTTATACAGCCTAGAACTTAGTCAGCCTCAACGGGCGACCTGTCTCTCAGCTATAGATGAGCAATTTAGCCACTGCGGTACAACCGCTAGCCTGGGGTCTTTTTAACGTTCATCACGCAGTAGTGATACACGACCGCACGCCGGTACGATGGTCATCGAGATCGAAACGGGCAGGGGTGGGGACTGAACTGAAACTGAACCCAGGATCCCCGGGTTCTGCAGCGCGAGCTTTTCACTCCACGTGCTCCGAGCTGGTGTGCGCTAAGTTCCTGTATAGGCTCCCTACGGGAGCCAGAGTTGCGCGTTCATGCATGGCATGTGGATTCAGCTCCTCACGTGACTGAATTCGGCGAATCGAGCTCAAAAGCAGGGGAACGTACTGTCGGGGCGCGTGCAACGTCTACTTTGCTGCACGACACTTGAATCGGCTCCTCACGTGATCGGATCTCGGCGAATAGCGGCGAGGGCGGCACGCGGCACGTGGAATCAAACGCGCAACTCTGGCTCCCGTAGGAGAGCCTATAGAGGAACTCTAGTGTGCGCTAGCCCACTCGGGCACCGATCCCCCATCGCACTGTGTGTGCAATGTCAAATGCGTCGCCGTGGCCGCTAAAAACGGCTAACCAACTGCAAAAAAAAAAGCCGTATTTGAAGCACGCTTGAAGAAGCACCGAGAAAGTGGATCCAGTTTTAAATCTTTGCCCCTTTAATAACTTTATCCTATGCTATCATCCGCTTAAAAAAGAATTAACAGAACGCACAACGCGGCAGGCTTATAAAGTCAAAGCGAACAAGGATGGGACACTAAAATATTTATTTTTGTCATTCAATAACTTTCGTTTCTCTCACTGATGGATTTCCATTAGAAGAAATAAAGGAGTCAGCCCAGGGGCGCATTGCTATCGATACGATCAAGACGGCCATCAAGATCGCCAACTCAGGCCAAGGGAATCGTGGGAGCGTGTCCGCAGCCAGCCAGAAAGAAACATCAGCAACTTCGCGACGTGACACGCCGACGCAGTCCGGATGTGCCTTATAGGCTGCGGTACGACGGTTCTTATCGTGGCATGCTCGAGGTAAGCGCTGGCAGATGACTTGTGCAGCCGATGGTCTCTTCTGAACTGGGGCATGTCGCTGCAGCGGTCCATAGCTCGCTCCAGGGCATGTGGGACGCCGGTTCCGAGGACCGCGTCATCTGCTGGGCGGGAGGTTCCGATGTACAGGCCCAGTCCGGGACCTGCTGGGATTGGTGTAGCCTTCGCCAACGTCTTCTTCAATGCCTCCAGCTTCGTGCTGAAGAAGCATGCAGCTGCGCAGGCTCCATCGCGGCCGCCCATTAAGCGCCGAGATCGTTTCCGTGGCGCCCTCTTACGGTTTCTCCGTGACGTCACGACTGGGATTTGCTCGTCGTGACGTCGCCAGTTGTTATTCTGGCTACCCAACATCGGGTGCGACTGACGAGGTTCGAGTGGTGCGTTTAAAGCTGCCAACAGAAGCTAGAAGCTCATCGCGATCCGAAACTAACACAGTCAAAGCTGACAATCTGACAGTGCTCCGCCTGCCTCATGGTTTGGCCAATCGTGGAAAGCTGACGGCAGCGACGCTTTTGGCCGCACACATCGCTAATAAGAAAGCCACGTCCTTTATCTATGGGGGAGTATTCAGCGACGGTCATAGCTGAGTCCGGGGCTGCCAATGGCGAGTTTCTATCTCTTTTGCAACGTGCATTTCATACAATCAAGATTGCCCGACTTAGCAGCCGATAGATGGGAGCTGTTGTTTTGAGCACGCGCAGTCCACAGCTGGCGTTGGTCACAGCGCACTCAAGTATGGCGTTCAGTGAGTCTACTATACTCCCCTATAGGGAGTATAGACCTTTCCGATGTTTACAAAATCAGAGTCCAGCGTGCGATCTTTACAGCCCAGCACGTGCGTGTTCGTCGCTTCGGAAAGCGAGGGAAGCGACGCAGCATACGCGCGAACAATGAAAATGGCTCCGGCCACACGCTCTTTTTTAGAAAGGTCTATTCACTGGCGGACATATAGCTTTGTGCGCGCTGCTCTGAGCGCGTGCTGATGGCAAGCTAGCACAGTTCTTTGTAACGTAGAATGCACACCATCAAGATTGCCGTTCTTGGCAGCCTATTATTGTGAGCTCTTTATTCTTAGCATGCGCTCTAAACAGCGCCCTCAAATATGGCGTTCAGTGAATACCCCTATACACCTTTTCCATAAGGGCGCAGCCATCTTGAATGTCGTCACTTCTGGTATGCGGTAAAACATCGTTTTGATCTCTCCACGCCGCTGGAAGGTGTTTACGAAAAAATGCGTGATTGTCACACATTCTTGTTTTGCGTCACCTATATTTTGTCGCGTATTCCAGGTTGAAATGTTTCTGTTTTATTTTTTTCGTCTCGCATACCAGATACGGAACCCACGTGACTGAGAACGACAGGAAACAGAAAATCGTCTATAGTTTTGTGCAGCAGAGGTGATAAACCACCATGATCATCATGATGGTCCAACGTCACCTGCAAGTTCGAATTGTTCCACATGCGGCCGTCCATGTCGTCCTCACACTATATACTGGCGGTCATTTGTTTACTGTTATTGCCGAGAAAACCGAATTTGGGGTTGGGAAATGTACGCTGCAGAAGGTTATACCCGCTGAGCAACCAAGTCACCCCAATGGTCGCTGATGTGTGACGTCACTACAGGAAGACGCTTTTCTGTTTTCTGTCGTTCTCAGTCATGTGGGTTCCGTATCTGGTATGCGGAACGAAAACATATTAAAACGTCTCAACCTGGAACATGCGATAAAATATATCAACAAGAATCTGTGACAATCACGCATTTTTCGTAAACACATTCCAACGGCGTGGAGAGGGGAAAAAACGATGTGATGACATTCAAGATGGCTCCACCCATGTGGAAAAGCGGGACAGCTGGCCGCCGCCATGTCTCTGCTGGTGTGAGCAAGCCTGTGCAATGGCAGACGCCAAAGCTACATCCACGCGCCCGGTTCACGTGCTTTTGCACCCCTAGGGTGTGAATCAGTTTCACTGTGGCTAACTTTCCGGGTTAATACCCCTAAGGGCGTTACTTAGCACCCTTAGGGTAATCGACGCCATCTTGAATCGCGAAACTTCCAATATGGCGGTAAACAAATTTTTCCCCTGCCACGCCATTGGGAGGTGTTCACGTTTTTATCACGGTTGTCAATCCTTGTTTTGCCTCTTTTATATTTTTTAACTTGTTCCAAATTGTAATGTCTTTTTTTTTGTGCGTTTATACCGGATGTTTGGACAACGTAGCTTGATACAAGATTTCAATAACGAGCTTTTGGCCGGTACCATTTTCATCGTCCGTGCGAATGGCGCGTGATTGGCTCACTTTTCGAAGCGACGAACATGCGTGTGCTGGGCTGTGGAGATCGCACGCTGGGCTGGACGCCATATTTGAGTGCGCTGTTCATTGCGCATGCTGAAAACAGGGCTCACATTTATGGGCTGCTTAGATTAGCAGTCTTGATGTTTCGGAATGCACTTGCAAAAGAACTGTGGAAGCTCGCCTTCAGCACGCGATCAGCATTCTCGCACACAGATATATGGCCGCCATAGCGAATTCTCAGGCCTTTTCATTACTCTATAGTCCCCAGCCAAGTGTATCTGCCGCATCGGCGGTGCGGCTGCCTGTAGCATTGGCTCAAAATTGTACAAAGCGACAGACCTGGAGCATTTGATCGATTAACTTGCCGATTATTCGATTAATGCGCTAATCGCGATTAATGATTTTAACCGGTTAATCGGTTACATTTTAGAGATCACACAAAAGTAAAAATTCGACGGTTTCACCACGCACGTGGATGAGTACACGGTATGAAGGCAAACTATGGGAGAAATTTTGACCTGAAGTGAACTGTAGGGGTGAATTTGTAGTAACTCTAAACAAGTGGAGAAGGTTATAGATGTCTCGGCCGCTTTGAACACCGTGCGAGTGTCCGTTTAGAGCATCAGAGACTTTTGTGAACAATTTAGGGAGTTCGCTATTGCCGTAACCTATCAACGAACCGCTTGGCCTCTGCGGTTGAAGTAAAATTGATGAGTTTGCCGGTCTTTCGACTGTTCTCAACCACACGCCAAGGTTGATTTAAAATCCGAAATTGTACTGCGCCGTTTACTACTTATTCAGCAGAAACAAAACAACTCATTTTGACTTAATTAAAACCTATTATGCATGGGAATGAACGAAGCCGATCAATAGATTCATTAATCGATTAGAGGGGGCAATTAATCTTTTTTAAAATTTCCGCTTAGCCCACATGCGACCCCATTTAATACGTTGAAACACGCGTGGTCGCCACTCGTTTTCAGTCTTGGACAAATTACTTTTAAAAAGTGATTAGTTACAGTTACAGATGGTTTGTCAAAAATGTATTTAAGTTACAGTTACAGTTACTTCAAATTAACGGGTTACAGTTACAGTTACTTCGTCATGTAACTTGGTTACTTTCAAAATACTTTTTTATTTATTTTAGAGATGAAGGCATTGACGACAACACAAAATAACTACAATTTATATTTATTTTGGAACTCTCATGAAAACTCTCATTTCACTTTCCAAAAATAGATATTAATACCGTCGGACGACTTTAGGGATTTAAAGCGTTTGCTGCTTCCATACAAGACGAACTAAATAATACATTATTTAGTTGATGTTGTGACGCAGCACCAACTGGTCTTCAAAGATCACTTAACTTCCTTCCTTTGATGCTGAACACATCCCGCCCCTTGCTAAAGAGGCGTTCAACGGGTGCGCTGGACGGCAGGGCAGTATACAGACGTAAGAAAACTCTCGTAATGGTGGGAAAGCCGTTGAGGCTGCAGAGAGCGCTGTCGAGGTTTTAGCCTTCCATCGTTCCGTCTCCATGCCTAGCGGCATGGAGACGAAGTTCAGAAACGAAAGTCGAAACTCACCCCGACGTGCTTGCGAAGGTTGGAGGAAAAGAACCTCCCGGCTGCGCATACTTTTTTTGCAGGGTTTGCAGCGAGCAGTGAAGCTATCGCCAAGCTCAAAGTGCAGTTCATAGCCGGGCCACGGTAACACCTGCCGTTCGTCACTCGTGACAGCCTCTCGTTTGAGCTATAACGGTTAATTGCCATCCGTTTTCCTTCTTTCTTGTGACGTTCTCTCTCTCCCTTCCTTTAAGAGCTTTCGTGTTCCCCTTTCTCAGCTGACAGGAGAGGGAGAACGAACGGGTACATTACAATAACAGGGAAGGGAGCAGAAGCCACTTTATTCGGAACTGAATAAAGTAGACAAGACCGTTAATATCAAACAAGGTAGAGAAAGAAGCGAACAAAAAAAGAGAAAGTCGTCTCGGAATGCGTTTCACTTTTCTTTTTAATTTCTTCTATGCAACGCAGAACAAAAAGACTCGGCCGTGGACAGTGGCGTAACTAGGGGGGGGGGGGAGGGGGGCGGGGCAGGGGGGTACAAGTGCCCCGGGCGCCACTTGGGAGGGGGCGCCGAGCCGAGTCCACCCAACATGTGCCCTATGGAAAAAAAACGGCAGCGGGGCTACGCGAGGGGCGCGAAATTTCATTTGCCAGGGGCTATACACCGTTCCGGGTGAGGTCGATGCAGAAAGGGAAAACACTTCTCGAACCAGAGCGCTGCGCCAACGCTCCGCTTACCCTTTCCTCGAAAGCTCGTCTGCTTCACGGAGTGGACTGTTAGAAAGCACGTGCGCAGCGGACGGAGTGCATGTTGTTTCGACAATGTTAGACGCCGCTTTGATATTATAGCGTGTTTTCGCGCGTGACATGGCCTATGCAAGAAAAGAATCGACCGGGCAGCACTGTGCTGCGATTGGTCGTACAAATAATAAAAAACGTGAAATAAACGCCGATTCAGTGCGCGAGACCCACGCTGTCAAACAGGATGAATGGGGTATGGACCGAAAAGGTAAGCGGAGGGCGGCTTAGACATTGAAAGAAGAAAACAGTTGCGTGACTCCTGGTCTACTGATTTAATAACTCTATTTTTCTTCGGTGGTAATAGACCATTTGCTGTCTTACCCAGCATCAAGGAGAATGCGGGGATTGGTGTTCCACGCGCCACACGCGCACGTATTTCCTGTATAATGATTCGAAGTAAATAACCAAAAGAAAGCATTGACGAACGCGCGTGCAAGATGCCATTTGTTTTAGGTATTTGCTGGAAAAGTTACCTGCTGAGGCCAGCACGTGCGGCGCGTGGAACACCAATCCCTGCATTCTCCTTGATGCTTGGGTAAGACGCTGTCAGGTCATTGAAGCGACGCCTGGTGCGGAACGAAAATGCGCCGCCAAAATTGAAGCGTTGGGTATGCGTAATTGATCGTTTTGGTTTTTTTTTTAAATTGTCAATTTACCATGAATACGTTAGTGCGAATGGCCGAACGCTTAAATTACTTGCAGAAAATGGAAAACAACAGCACACCCGCGATGTTTACGCAGCATCGACATATTTTGGCAGCAAGCTGTCTTTACCTGGTCAACTCAAAACTAAAAAAGATAAAGAAAGGTTGGCATGGACTGCCAACCTTTCTAGTTTTGGTCTGACGCCGCTGTGCACAGCAAGACTGGGCACAGATCTCGGACTTTGGCTTGGCTTTGTGGTAGACTATCCAACACGAATATATATATATATATATATATATATATATATATATATATATATATATATATATATATATATATATATATATATATATATATATATATATATATATATATATATATATATATATATATATATATATATATATATATAACGCAGCCTCGTGTAGTACACGCCGCCGCGACACAGTTTGTGCACAAATAATTTTCACGCGAGGCGCTTACAGAGAGGCACATCAATGTGCCAATATTGTGACAGTGGATTCTAAATCAGAAAAAAAATAAACAGATCCGTCGCACTTGTTATCTCTACTCGGTATTTACATATCGATTCATATTTAAATTTGAGGTTTCTACTATTTCAATTAAAGCAGACGTTGCAGCGCACGTCTGAACCGGTAACCGCGCAGTTTGTTCAAATGTTCCCGGCGCCCCCAAGCTGCGACAACTCGAGTTCCAGCGCAAAATCACATGCCGTAATTCGTGCCATCCTGGCTTCGTTCAATCCTCAATTTCACTAGCGATCCTCAATTTCACTAGCGATCCCCAATTTCGCTAGCGATCGAAACGCCGAGTTCGGTTTGTCGCTCTAGTGGGACACGGGCAT
>JAZHYW010057561.1:0-232125 GCA_037355805.1 Ixodes ricinus | reverse complement strand
GAAGAACACTTTTGTGTGTTTTGCAGTGATAAATTTTATTTGCGAGAATTTATATTTTCAACGTTGCTGCTTTTTCAGTTGACGATCAGAGCATCGTCAAGTACAAATTTATTTATTATGCTCCGGGCCTAATTGCGTCTTTTGTCATAAAAAATCAAAATTGTGATTGATTAATTAAATAAAATAATTACCAAATAATTGATTGATCGATCGATTAATTAAATAATTAATTAATTAGTTAATAATTAACCACTATTTAATTATTATTTAATTATATTGATTGATTGATTGATTAAATTGATTGATTGATTAGTTGACTGATTGATTCGAGATTGATTGATTGATTGATTATTAACGGTACGATATCACCTTACCCTCCTTGCATGCATGAGTGCGGGAAAGGGGCCGCCAGTGCTTGCGTCTTGAACCAGAAAAGAGGAATCAAAATATCCCAGGGGAGGACCGTAGAGCCATTTTAGACCACTGTAGTTGGCGGCAGGCATGGCCTCGTATCTCGGGGGCGAGGCCATTTTTGTTCCTCCAAGTAACTAAATGCTCCTCTAATTGTCTCCCTCATCTCCTGCAAAAGTTTGCATCCACTATTTTCTAAGCGTCCGATGGACGCGAAACGTCACACAGCTCACCAGATATCTTAGCAAACAAAGAAAAGCACAGCTTAATCTGTAAAGTGCCGAAATGGGCGATAAAAGGATAATACAAAAGAAATTAAATGAAAATGTTAGCCAAATATTAAGTTTTTGCTACCTCCGCAAGGAGATGTAGTGTTCCCGGAGCTTCACTGCGTACGGTGCAGCTTTAGGTGCAACTACACTACAGTCATTATATTCCGTAAGGATAAATGTGTATTTGACACCGGCCCACGAGCTTGACGGACCAGGCATTAAAAATGCTCGTCGTCATCCTGCTTGCTAAAACAGTTCACAAAACGATTCCGCAAAAATCATAACACCATGTGTACCACCCAAAAGTTAAACAAAAATCATCACGTACGACAAGAAACAGCGGTCAGAATGACCGTCGTAGCTGGCGTCGGACAATGGGGGAAAAAAGAGTGCCGATAAGCTGAGCGTAGATTTCAGTATGGGATGTTACTACGGCACAATCCATCAAGCACTTCTTACAAAAAAAATACGCACTACGCAAGAAGAAAAAAAGAAAACCTGCCAAGAAAATGGTAGTGAGCGTTGCGCACAAAACCTTCCAAACAACACACGTAAAAAAACGAGAAAAAACGCTCTCGCCGCGCGGCCGTTTTGCTGACAGTCCGGAAATCCGGAGAGAAACATGGACAAGCATATGAAAAAGACCGTCCTGTTGGTGATGGTCCGTAAGTTGGGGAATGGGAACAGGGTCTTCGGCACACGTTACCACGTTGGCCACGTTGAAGATCTGAAACGGATTTAGTAGATCATTTTTCTTCCAATGATAAGCTCAATAACGTCTTTAAGGATAGGTGCCCGGGAACTTATTTAATAACTCATATGAGGGAAGCCAGCACATTCGGGACACTAGTATAGACCGTTTCAATGTTTACATCACGCCGCAGCGTGCAAAACTCACAGCCCAGAACGCGCATGATCGTCGCTTCGGATGCGAGGCAGAAGCAAGTGCCATAATGCACGAACGCTGGGGATGGCGCAGGTCAGACAACCCTTCTCTAAAATAATCTAATAATAAAAAAAAGCCTGCCGTATTGAATTTTAACGCCAGCCGGGTTAAGGCAAAAATACCAAATAACTTCTTTCCTTTTTCATTAAAGGCGCTAGAATTATAATTCGTTGCCACTATAGTGCTAATCTTTTCTCCCGCTGCAGTATTTTTTTTGTTTTACATTGTGTCTAGACGATTTATTTCATTCTCGTCGCCGTTCCAACTACGAGCCGCATATAAGCCGTATACTGCCCGGTTTTATCCGGAAAAAAGACGCATAAAAAGAAACATCCACCGGTGTCAAAAATAAAAAAAAAAGCCGGCTAAAACCGATAAGCAACCATTTGTTTAACTCTTTCCCTACAAGGGGTAGTTTTTTTTTGCTTTTTTTGCTAACCGAAAAAGTTTCATCTAAACGTTCGTCAGACTCATCTTTCTTTCTTTTTCTTTCTTTCTTTCTTTCTTTCTTTCTTTCTTTCTTTCTTTCTTTCTTTCTTTCTTTCTTGCTTTCTTTCTTTCTTTCTTTTCTTTTCTTACAGTCGTCGTCTTGAGTTTGATTTCAGCATAGGCCTCCCGAGCTCTCTCAGTAATCGAGATGCGTTTTTTCTGTCAGTGAACTGAGGTTACTTTGACTTTAAGATTATTTCCCCGAAAGTGTGGTCCTCATTCTGCCGCTTTTGTCGATTGCCCCGTTGAAGGTTGCCCTCCTTTTTCATGGACCCTAGTTTGGCGGTTTAAAGGGTCTTTCAGATTTATTGGCTCGAAGCGTTGTTGCGGGGGCTGGGGCATGCATATATTATAATAATGAAGTCCGAGAAGGAACAATGTGTATCAGATGTAAATAAAAGTTGAACCGTACTCGTCTTCTATTAGTGATTGTTCCTTTCGATAAAAGCCGTTTCAAGCGGCGTCTGCATGAGACGATTTATCGAAATAGACCGGCATTTCGGGAATAAGCGCCGAAAAACACCCGCCGATTTGACAAATAAACAACGGAAAGTATACGGCGAAGTTGCATACGCAAATAACACCCTTCACGCACAAAAAGACATGTTTTCTATTAAAGATATTATAACGGTTCGTGTTTTTTGTTTTTCTTTCAGAAACGTCCTGCTGCTGTTCCGAACTCTTGACCGACGGCATACCTGTCTTCGTTGGGAACATTCTTCGTCCGTTTCACAAGCGTTGCCAGTAACCCTCCCTGTATGTCTCTTCAAAAATGCCTCATCATTTTAGGCTTTCTGATGCGCTGTTTCCAGCGCGTTGCTAGCTTGAATCTAAATATGCATACGTGAGAGTAAACATCCATAAGGAGTGAAATATGAGGTTCAGTACCATTTCATCGATGGATATCATGAATATAGTGAAGTAGAACATTCCACTCCCACAGGCGTGCCCACTGGGCTGTCTTCACCATCTCCGGATACACGACGAAGGGGAACAGGAAATCTGCGATGAGGTACAAAGCTTGTTGGCTTTTTCAGAGCACGGGAGAAAAACCGTACAAGTTGTGGCTACCAGAATAAGAACATGGAAGCAGAGGCATCAATGCCGAATATGGTCCCAGAGGAAATTTCTTGGAGATCAAACAATACACTATTCAACTCCAAGCAACGCTGAATTCGTAGAGATATACCTATTCTGAGATGTTAAAGGTATAACGCAAGTTGCAGTAAAATACACCCCAGGTGTGCTTGTTAAACTCTTATAAAAGTGCAAAATTACTCTACTTTAATTGTGTCGACTTTTTGCCAAGGAGTGGCCTCCCTAAACCACTCGGTGCGAACCCACTATCTTAAGTGACTTGACCACCAAAAGGAAGAAACATTCTGCAGCACCCTTTATTTCAGGAATGGCGACCACAGCCACTAGACTCACTCAATGACGCGAGTAAGCTTCTGCCGTTGGAATCTTATGCATGTAACGTGGGCAGCTTGATCTTTTTTTCTAATTGCCCAATGAACCACGTGATGTTCCCGGTTTTCAGGTAAAGTAAGTGAGAACTCTTACAACGATAGGTGGCGCTAGCCACCCACTTTCCCCTAACGTCCCTCAATAAAATTTTCGTTTCACGTTACCTACACGTACCGACAGCCATTGTGTGTGTCGCCGCGCGAGACACGTGCCGCGAACGAGCGCACGCGCCGCCATTTTGCGTTCAAAGGGCCATACGAGGCACCGGACTGGTACGTTTGTGCCAACGTTATCGCTAAAACACTCCCAGTTCGAAAACTCACACTTGAAACCCGACCAAGCCTCGCGTCCACCGAGAAGAACGAAGCAAACACGATAAGAGCGCCGCCCTTTAGCCACGAGCCAAAACATGAAAGTTCATTTATATAGCTACCGCAGGAAATGGGCCCTGCGAGATGGCGCCACCGGCTCTTGCGGGGCTCTACTCTGAACCGTAGAGGCATGCGCAGCCGTGCGGTTCCCGGAACGGCCGCTGCGGGAGAAATGGCGGCGTTGCGATCTCGCCTTTAGTTCCGGTTCTCGAGTACGGATAGGAGTCACTTTTTCAAAGCAGGCTCTATGGCAGTTTCCCCAATTGAGCTTTTCTAGTTACGTTGATTTGTGCTCTTCACGCTCCTTGTTACACAGACACACATATAGCAAAAGGTTATTGCCCAATAGACCTTTTAAGCAAATTACCCAAGCACCAAAAGCATGCTGCGAGTTGTAGTTACACGCGCTGTGCGAACTGGCACGTCACCAGTGTAGTAACTGCCACTAAAACAAAAACCCCAAAACAAAATTCATCTTGCACGCGCATATGTCAGCGGCCTTACTTTTGTTTCTTTACTTTTCGAGTCTTTCATATGGGGAAGGCGAGCGCGTGCGGCGTGCAGCAGTAACATCCCCAGCATTCTCCTTGATGCTTGAGTATCATTTGGCAAGAGGAGTGCTATAAGCTTGAGGGCTGACGGCGAGCTTCCACATGCTCTTTTTGCACTTGCCGAATTCCGCACCATCGAAATCGATGGTCTTGGCTGCCCTATAAGCGCGAGCTCGGTCTGAGCATGCGCTCTAAGCATCGCCCTCAAATATGGCGCCCAGTGAATACCCCCATTATTCCCCTTACCAAAAGAGGCGAGCAAGCGCACCCAAATGCGTCTTTGTGCGCATGGAAACGGACTCGGGATCAGGGATTTCCCTAGACCCCCCTAGGGGGGGTATAGACCCCCCCCCCCCCTAGTTTTCGCCCAGACACCCCCCCTTACATCTAAAAAAAAAAAAAAATTCTTTTTTCAGATTAATTAAGTTGAAAACTTACCACCCCTCAGGTGTGTATATAGAGAAAGGAAACGCCATTACGGGTATGAGCATTTGGTTAATAGACGTCTGTAATTTAACTAGTGGACTAAAAAAGAAACAGTTTTATATTTTATCTAGCCTCGCCTCGCATCGCCTCCCCTCCCTCCCCCCCCCCCCCCGCCCCTTGATTTGAATCCTGGAAACCCACAACCGGGATGGACACAGCAATCAGAGCAACAGAGCGAAGACGTGCCGGTCTGCGCGATGGCGGCTGAAAAAACTGCATGTCTGAATCAGGGTTAAACAAAAAAAAAAAAACACGTGTGCGCATTTGGCGGGCAATAAAAATTGACCGCATCTCACCACAATGGACGAAATGATGTTGGTTGGGGCGAAGCTTCCGGTGGTGCTTGTCTGCGTAGCCGACTGAGCCGCAGCATGCTGAGCCTTTCCGTTCGTGTTCGCTTCCATGTCAGAAAAGAGGTAATGCGGCATGGAACGTGGTTATACACGCATTTCAGCGGGTGACCGCAGCGCCCTCTCGTCTGTAAACGTTGGTGACCATGCATGCAAAGTTTAGCTTGCGATTATATGCGCATTTGTTGTGCCGCAGCGCCCTCTCATGTATAGACGTTGAGGCGACTCGCCAACGTATCATCCATGACATCCCCAGCTCTTGAGGTACCTAGGGTGTTTTAGAATAGCGCACGCTAAAGCTTTGCGTACGCAAAGAATAGCGTTGTCGCCACTGCGCATGCTCGAACGCAAACCAGGTTTTGCGCTTTCCGTGCCTGGTACAGCGTCGCCGCTATTTCTCAGAAATGGCGATGCGTACTAAAGTCTTTGCGCTTCTCCGGGTGGATTCGTGGTGAGAAGTTCGCTAAAGCCAAGACGAGCAGAGTTTAAAAAAATGGCGGCTTCAGGATTATGTCGGCGGCGCTGCTTTGGCGGCGTCGGCGATTCTGGCAATCGGTGGCATCTCGCGACTGCGATTTTCAATACCGGGACGACATTGCTCGGTTTGTAACAATCAACAACGATTCTTGTGACGATGTGCAAAGGTCAGTACCGCGAGACCTCCTTGCCGAGGCGAGCCGCAAGCGAGGACACTGACCGGTCAACCGCTCGCGTCGCATTCTCATGCTAAACAAATCTGAAAGAAACAGTACTCTGGACCGAAAAACTTGTTTTTGTTTCTCAAGTTACAGCATTTCATGTGTAAAATAAAAATTGTTGACTGTATCTTGGTGTGCGTATGCCAAGCGCGAGACCGCTCGGGCGTCCTCGCGTCGCGACGGGAGACGCTATTCCTAAAGGACTCTCTCGCGTCGCGCGCGCTAATACAACGCTAAATCTGTACTTTAGCGTGCGCTAAAAATTGCGTACGTTATTCTAAACTCCCTACCTACATCTCACAGCCCCTACTCGTCCCGCAGTCGTGGCCGAGTGGTTAAGGCGATGGATTGAAATCCATTGGGTCTCCCACACAGGTTCGAATCCTGTCAACTGCGCGAACAGATTTTCATAATTTTTTTTCATAATTTTTTTATCTTTTTCATCTTTTTTTTTCATCTTTTTTTTTTTTGCCCTACACGAGCACGTGACTCACGTGCTCGTACTTTTTCTCCTTTTATTTTTCATCATTTTTTATTTTGCTTTACAAGAGCGGAACCTGGCGCACCGACGCCGGACCTACGGACGGACCTGCTGGACATGGCTAGCCCCCTAGGGGCTTCGCCCCTAAAATGACACTGAGGTACGCAGGAGCAGACAGACTTGTTGTCGGTTGCGTGGCGAGTCAGCATCTCATTATCAACTCCGTAGCTAATCAGATTGCGGTAGTAGCCGAGGAGAACGCCGATGAACAAATTCCAAAGAAAGAATGGGTGCAAGTGATAAGCCACGTAGTGTGTTCGGTTCGAAAGTCTAAATTTGGTTTTAATGCCAACATTTAACTGGCACATTTACTGTACAGCTGCAATTTTCTTTTTTTTTTTTTTTTTTTTTTTTGAGTGCTGGGTCAGTGGGTTTGTGAACAGTACGATTGTCAAGAGCAGAAAAGGGGGGGGGGGGAGAGGGTTGGTCAGGTAAGTTGTTAAGAGTGGGACGGATGTCATAAACTGCTGCTCTTATGGTGTTGCGTCTTTTAGTTACGGTACAGTAACTGACAGCTAAGGAACACTCAAGTGGCTTTCGAGATCATCTATTTATGGTGATATTTGATCTACAGGCCCGAGCATCCTAACAGAGCCTACGTTCCTCGCGGGCGGCCGATTTCCCCATTAAACTTTGCGCCGGGCACACAAGGGATGGGGTCGTTGGAACTAGACTTTCAAATAATAATTGGTCTTGTACGTCTCTCCTGCACCCAAGATTTGACGTTTTCTGTCAAATATATTACGTACCATGCCACCAATACTAACGTTGGCACTCAATTGGCTATTTTTGCCGATTCAGATTTAATGGAGAAGTTGGGGACCCATTACTGCCTCCCCCCCTTTTCCAAGAGAAATAGTAAAGATAACGTAATAATGCACGCAAGTTGGTTAAAGTTAACATTTCTAAAACCCAAGACGGAGGCTTTGTGTTTCTTGTGACCTCTATGACCTCTTTTGTAGTCAGGTATGAGCCTTAGCGAACCTTCTAGCCGTGTGCAATTGGAACGCGGTATGGAGAGGTCGAATTTATAAAAATTGTCCTGAACAAAGCTCTAGTAACTGTTTTTGAGACGTCTTGTGTTTGTCCTTTTTGTAGCCTCTGTCTTGGGTTTTCAGTATTTGAAAAATAGGGACCGCGTATTTTTACCTTACGGAACACTGCTTAAGTCTTGCCATCTGGAAATGGTCATGCGCAGGGGTTCCAGTGACGTCAGAACCGAGCTCTGATTGGCTCTGATTGTAAAGATAGTGGGTAGACCTCGACATCCTTCCAATGAGGAGGAGCTCGGCGTCTTTCTGACGGCACCCCCACCCTGCGCAAGAAATAGCCGGACTTGCATACATGGTCCGTGCTATGGCTTAGCGTGCAGAAGGTACCCAATGCAACATTTGCCCCTTCGGTTGTATCAACTTAAATGGACGCAGTGTACAGCTGACACAATATGTTTAGTGACATAACGATGTGTATAGTGAAAAAGTTATGGCAAAGGCAAAAAAACCATATGAAAGGTAATTTCTTAAAAATGACAGTTAATGCTTCGAACTACATTCCTTACCATGTAAAATAGTCTTAGGTTACGGATAGGAGAGAGCGCATTACGAATATCATATGAGGTAATTCAAATATGTAATGTCGTATGTCAATGATGTGGAAAACTAAAGGAATCGACATGAAAATGAAACATGATTTTCGGTCCCGTTAATATAAACTACGCAGCGCAAGCTGAAACTCCGTGAAAACGTAACGCTATCGCAAGGGCAGAAAAAAGCAGGAAAGTTTCAGAAGATGACGTTACAGGGTCAAAGTCTAGAGAAAAAACAAAATTGACCTTTGAGCCGACGACCCCATAAATACTCTTTCTTTTGTCGGACTGTTATTAGGTGGAACACCCTGCCAGAGCAAGTTGTCAATTGTTGTAGTACTGAATTATTTGAGGTACAACCCGAATGAATTGTTCCCAGTTAAGTTTTGCATGTGGAAATGTATATTTTGAGCATGCGTGGGTAGCTACAGCTTCACCTGCGCTCGCCAAATGGTGAGTGCATGATTGAGTTCCTTATTTTCTGTGTGTTGTTTTTTTCCCCTCCTGTGTAGACCGACAGGTCCACAGTATTTTCATCATCATCATCATCATCGGCATCAGAACCATCCACTTATCGAACCAAGGAAATAACAAGTGATATATGGCATTTATTTCGTAACAAATCTTGTCAGAAACAATGCAAACAATATCACGTTCTTAATTTGCTGACAAGTTTTTTTGTTTTTCATTGCATTGAATACTTGTAGCTAAGGACGAGCATATGTCGGCCAGCTCTGAGCGTGCGTCGGCCAGATACCACCGGGGGACGGCGAAGCCTGGCCGCCATTGGCCAGATTCCGCGGTCAACCTCCCGGTACTGGCCAATATAGGCCCAGTGATGGCCGTCATGCACGCTAGCTGGGAGCGTGTCGGTAATGTAATATTTTTGGCTCCAGGAATATTAGGCTTAGGTGGATGCCGGCCTAAAGACATTTTGTTTCTTTCCTCGTATGCTTTAATTCAGTAACGGTATGTTATCGAAATTCGGTATTTTCACCGCCGCTATAGCATCGCGTCGTTCTCACGGGGTTTCAGCTTTCCTGCGTTGCGCATACTTCTATTTCTGCGGAACCAAGGAAAAACAACAAAACGCGTTTCATTTTCTTCGTTGACTTCTGTATATGGTCCCTGGCATTTTGAAAACCGCAGGGAACGGCCTATTATATCTTCACGCTGGTTGCTTCGTGATTTGATCTTATGGTCGGTCTGATATGACCGACGCCTCAATCTCATTGGCTATAGGCAGCTGATAGTAAAGATGCCGACACTCACCACTCTCGTCCTCCAAGCATTCGATATTCTGGTACCCAGATAAGGCGGGCTCGTGCAGCCACAACAGCCCTGGGTCGTGCCAAGCCGCCGCGGCTATACTGTATGTTCCCAAATCGACGACGCATTGGCCGGAGATGCTGGGCCAAGCTGCCGCTGACCACGAGGACCAGGAGAGAACCGAGAACGTTGGAGAAGGTGCAGACGTATGGAACATGACGGCCCTGGAAGAGGCCAGTCCAAAAGCTACGCCATCTCTGAATTCGCATTACAGAGGGTGTTCGCGCCACTTCGGCTGCCATGATGAGGAAAAAGGAGTACATTTTATCTTCCTGTAACGCGTGGGTTTGAAAGCACTAGGAAAACTTGAAATTACATTAGAGGCTCGCGTCGTGCTGGAGGAAGCACTCTAAAATCTTTCGGCAGTTCTGCTATTCACGACCGGACGACCCTGTGGTGAGGCACCGGCGCGTATCTTCGGCGCCTATTTCGCGTCTCCAGCTCGCCGCTCGCCCTCCCGCGACGAGCAGGAAACGGGGCTAGCTCTGAGTGGTCCCGATTCTCCTGCTCCTGCGGGCACGGCCGGAACAGCTCACGGTCATGGCTCGCTAAATGTCGTTTCCGAATGCAAACAGCACTCTTCGCAGTCCCAATGTGGTGCTGCAGCCGGTATGGAATTATACCTTATTAGAGAGTTTGGTATTGCGCATAAACAAACGCAAGCGCTGTGCGGTTGCGTTAAGGTGGGTTACTCCAAGTTTCGCGTGCGCATCGTTGCAATACTCACACCCAGGAACCGCAATTTCGGGTTCCGCGCACGCACAACAAACATACCATGCCGCAAACACACAGCGCTTGCGTTCCGGCAACATGTCATTACCGAGGAGCCTCACTACTACTACCGTTTTTTTAACTAACGAAACGTGCTGCAGTGAGCGAATGCGCAAAAACAGGCCAAATTTTTCTTCGAACTGGAAAGACTGAGGATGGCAAAACGACGGCAAACAAATACGAAGAGAATGAATGTTAAAAAAAGAGTAATAATTAGAAAAATAATTTGTTTTGTTTTTTTCGGGGGGGGGGAGATTTCGTACGGAAGGATATTGGCGGCGACTTTGGAAGTTTTGCCGATTGTCAAAAGTCGCTACTTTAATAGCATCCTCAGTAATCTAATTTTACATAAATTTCTCACATTAGCTATGGTTTTGTCATTGATTTTAGACTTTATTTATTTTATAACTTGGTAATTAAATGCTGCAATTGGCACCAATGATGATAATTTGTACGCTTTAATTGTCATACTTGTTCGCGTGTTTGAAATTCGTCTTATAAGCAATCAATAATTTTCGAGCTTGAAAATGAAGTATTAAAATATCTTGATATTAATATTTATATTATTATTAATACAAATTGCAGCAATGTATGCCCCCAGTTAACGCTACGATCTACAGAAATACGCCATTTAACCATTACCGTTATTTCTGAGTGTCATTTGTTTCTTTTTTATCACATGAAGACCTCTGACATCGTTAAGATAACAGTCTAACGCTGGATGCAATATAAACTGCATACGTCACGCGTTGCTTCATATTTATACACACTTCAACTGCCTCACTTTGATTCCGTCTTTGAATTTTTTTGAGTGAGAACAGCCTTTCTTAATTCATGCGTGCATGACGTATCTGTCATTCTTCTTCTGGGAAAGATATAAAGCAATTAATCTTCTAAATACCCTAAAGCCATTGAAAGGCCCGCAGTTTATTGTTTCATATGACAATTATGTGAGCCAGAAAAGGTAGCAAGAACGCACAAATATCAACGGACTCAACCTTTCAACAACGACAGCATTATATGTTACCTCTAAGGTGTATGAAAGATCCCTGTTCTTTAAAGAAACGAACGTTTCCATGAACAACTTCTCTGACTGAATAATTGGTGTAGATAACGTTCTAGAGTTGCGAAAGCAATCTGAAATTCATGACCGATACCGAGAATCAAATCCCAAAATAAGTGTAGGTTTCGGTCTTGCATCGGAATTAAAACGTGCCTCCATGGCCTAAATATTACGCTAACATACCGCTCTTGTAGCCAGGATAGAGAGGCGACCTGCAGCTTACAACACCCTAGCTCCCAAGTCATATTGCCAGGAATACTCTGTGCCGCCGAGCGGACAGCCAGCAAACTAGACAGGTCTCAGCAGCGGCGCATACCTCCAACCCTCTCACTTCAAACCGGCCATCTTGGAAAACGACTCGGCGCCACCCATAGTGGCTGGCGTCGCGAATAGGGGGAGGATAGGTGCCCATCGCCGCACCTTGCAGTTCTCGAAGTAGTTTAACGCGTTTAAAGGTGTAGGGTTTTAAGTCGTCCTTAGGTATATGGTCAGTGGCTTGAGTAGGCAGCGTAAAAGATGACCCATACGATATTCGGCAGGTTTGTAATTTTTTGAGAACAAATGCTCGTTCCTCTAATCCAATTGATAAGGAAGGCGTGTCAATCCAGGATGATAAATTTGTGAGGTACCGCATTTTGTCCTCGGCGGTAACACATCATTCAGGTACGAGACTACACACCTCTGGTCCTCAAAATAAGCAAAAATATGACGCAAACGGAAGCAATATACTCTCCCCGAAGATCGACCGTGCTTGTTCTCACTTCCTGTTGAACACCCCTGACTGAAATGCGACGACGGAAAAAATACAAAATGATCTGTTCCCCACCCACAAAATGTTCCCCACCTCAAAAAAAACAAACAAAAAAACATACAGTTATTTTAGTGCAAAAATAAACTACGTATAACTGAACGCTCATTCTCCGCTCAAGCATAGCGCCTAGCCGTCTTAACCAGACGCCAAACTTTCGGAAGGAACAATTTTCTTAGTCGAAACTTTTTGACGGTTTGCAGTAGGTGCATAGGCGCCGCGATAACCAACCTTCAGTTCTTGTTTCCTCTTTTTCCGCTTATTTCACTTCGTCATTACCATTACAGGCCAGGTCATTGCCATTTTTTTTTATTGCGTCCCTTGCTCCCCAGCATTGATCTTTATGAAGTGCTCGTCGACGCCCGTTTCGGTGGGTCGAAATCTCGGTAAGACAAAGTAGTCGGCAACGGCGGCCGTAGTCTCGCGCGCGTGTAAAGGGCCGCCCACACTAGCGAGAAACGCGCGTGGCACACCTGCGCCGCCAAGGTCACGTGACAGCACAGGAGGCCTCGCGCACTCTTGAAGCATTCGAGCGAACGCATGATTTCACGCGCTCAACCGATTTTGCGGAACGCGTTTTCAACGCCATCGGCGCGCCGCGCGCGTTTTCTCGCTAGTGTGAGCGGCCCTAGGCGCCTATAGCTGATTTTCTGAAAATTTTAGTGAAAAATACGGCCCGTTTTTTTCCGTTTTCGCCCGTTTTTAGTAACTGGCGGATTCAGCTGCATGTATTATAAGAGTTCCATCGCTCCGTTATTTTCTCATTAAAAGTTTTAGAAAATCGGTTATAATATTGTATGAGGTAACGGTTAGCTCTCAAAAACTTTGGCCTCTGGTTCGGAACACTAGGGCGACATTTGGGCAGGGTATGAGCGGTCGGTGATGCGTAGTTTATTTTTGCAGAGAAAACCCTACATATTTTTTTCTTCTTTTTTTTTTTTTGTTGAGGGAGGGGGAGGAGGGGGGGGCAGTTTGTAGATGACACTTTATTAAGCGTTCGCGGAGCGCTAAATGTGGGTGTCACCTAAAAAATGAAACATGCTTGCGCGTTGAGCTGTTTGAAGGACACAATAAGAACCCCCGCATTTGCGTTTGAGTGTTCTCGGGTGTGTTTATAGTTCCCTTGTGACCGCTCACGACGAGAACACACTGGTTCACTGAGGCCATTCATCAGGTAGCCCCAGAGAAACCTTCCGATATGATCATAACTAGCTTAATGACTTCGCAGTACTTGCGAAATCAAATCTATACCTACTACAAACGATTAGAAATGGTCGCTTATAATATTGTCAGAATGATTACAAACACAGAGTGAAAAAACATGATGCGTGAAACAATTATAAAAAGGTAATACGCAGGTCGGAAGTGCTCCAGGGCTGCCTTATTATAAAGTTAGTGTTATTATCGAAAGGGAAATTCGTATCATGCATTTTGATTGCATCGCAACGCCATTGACGACTCAGACGTATTCAAGACCTTGGATTCACAATTTATGCTGACGATGTCACGCTATGGACCAAAGGAGGCTCCCTGGGCGAACAGGAGCAAATAATGCAAAGAGGCATCGACGAGGTTACGAACTACCTAGAAGAAGTGGGGATGGAACCATCCCCAGAGAAGACGCAATACATGGTTGTCGCAAGACCAAGGGATCACAGGAAGGGCATCGCTCACCTAGTGCAACTTCAGCTGAAAGGACAGATCATAGGCCGGCAACCAAGTATTAAGATCCTCGGAGTCACTTTTGAAGAGACGGCACGAAGCACTAAATGGCTACCCGAGCTAGAAAAGACATGGAACCAGACACTTAAACTCATCCGAAAGACAACCAGCAAATCATGGGGGGCCGATGAAAAGGCTATCAGAATCATGGCCGAAGCACTCCTCACCTCTAAAGCACTGTACAGTTGCAATTGGATGAACCTAAACAGGACCCAGTGGAAGAAGATTGAAAGATTAAACCATCAGACCATGAGAATAGTTACAGGACTACCAAAATATACACCCTCGAAGACCTCCGAAAATACGCGGAGATGAACACGATAGAAGAACAAGCGGAGGCGCAAAAGATCGCGCACTTTCAACGCCTAGAGAGAACCGCACACGGCCGGCGTCTTCTTGAGATTTTGGGCTATGCAGCAGAAGGAAGGTACCCACTAGAGGACGCCCTGCCACCTTGGAAAGACATTGAAATAACGGACCACAAACCGATACCCAAGAAAGGGACGGGAAGAAGAGCCTTCGCAGCTAAGAAACACAACAAGTGGCTGGAACAACGTACAGAAGAAGAAAGAAAGGGAGAAATAAGATACACGGATGCCGCGAAGAACACCGCGGCTGTTTCTATAGCATGGACAGATGAAACGGGGAACAAAATTGAAACAGCAAAACTCTCAGAACAGACGTCCGTCAGAGAGGCCGAACTGAAAGCTATACTGGCAGCTGCTGAAGACATTAAAGGAACTCTCCAGCCGGGCTACACGGCCCGAATATTCACAGACTCGCAGCCGGCGCTTAAAGCGTGCAGAAACTGCAGAACAAGAAACAGGACAGTTAAAAACATCAAAATAATCGCAAAGGAGCTAAAGAAACAAGGCTCTACACTGATAATTGAATGGCTACCCGGGCACACTGGCATCCCGGGCAACGAGAGGGCACACCAGGCCGCCGCGGAGGCAGCTAGCAGCACCAGCTCTGCAACTGGCCTAACCTCTCGGGAAGAAGCAACCGAGGAAACTCCCATTGACCCAGATGAAAGAGCCGAATTGGCAAAAGAAGAACGCAAACTCTACCTGAAAGGCCTTCTACTGACAGTAGAAGACCCAATCCCGCAAGGGTACACGAGGTGGGAGAATGTACGATTAAGAAGAATCAGGACCGGTACAGCCTTAACACCGGCAAGAAAAGCAACATTTACAAAAAAGGAAGAAGGAAATGAAGACATCGACCCTGTGTGCAAGAAGTGCATCGCAGGAGGGTTGCTGACAACAACACACATGCTATGGGTCTGCAAGAGTCTAGAGAAATTCAGACAAGACGCATGGGCCTCGCTAACGAGTGAGGCGAAACCAAGGAATTTAGAAGCCTGGACCCACCCAAAAGGACAGGCACAACACAGAAAGCAAATCCTGGATTCACTGATAAGTTTTATCAGGACATCCGGGGTTCATCAATTCATCTAGCCTAATCATCATCATAATCCCCTCTCCCTACAACCCTCACAACCCCCTCCCTCCTGCCTCAGGTTCACCAGACCATGGGCAGGCGAACCTTTCTCATCAATAAAGACAAGATTTCAATCAATCAATCAATCAATCCCATAAGGAATGGTCCCAATGAGACCATACTGTTGGCGACACTTTTGGTTTACACAAAGACGTAGAAAAACTTCACTTGCAAAGTTAGTAATCCCTAGTCGGTGACAGGTCAAGAACGAAGTGGAAGCTCACTCCCACTCCTCTCACTTCAGCGGGAGCCGAACGGTGGAGAGGAGGTCGCCTCCCTCTCCGCGTTCGCTCTGCTTTTACGCATAGTGGAGAGGGGTGGGGGGCTTTCACTTCGTTCGTTGCCCTGTCACCGACTTATAGTTGTTTTTCTCTTAGAGCGCAGCTCTTAGGCGCCCGTTTTCGGCTTGGGCGGCGTCGGCGTCGGAGTAACCGCGCGCGGTGCGCGAATTGGCACGAGTTCCCCGCCAAATTTGGCGAAAAAGCTTTCCCCGCTAAAATTTGGCGGGAGGCATTTTTGCCCAAATTTAGCGAAATCTAGCGGAAAAAATTTTCCCTGCTAAGTTTTGCGGGAAATTGTCCCCACTAAATTTGGCGAAAAATTTCCCCGATAAATTTAGCGAAAAATTCCCCCGCTAGCGGAAAAATTTCCCCGTTAAATCTAGCGGAATATTTTCCCCGCTAATTTTGGCGGAAAATTGTCCCCGCTAAATTTAGCGTACAGAATTCCCCGCCGTATTTAGCGGAAAATTTATGCCCTGCCAAAGGTGGCAGAAAAAATTCCCTCAGCTAGATTTGAAGGCGGAAAATTTCCGCTGACTTTAGCGGAGAAAAATTCCCCACCGCACCCGTTTTCACCCTCAAGAAGACAGTAAGTTTTGCGCATTGTTCATACGCCGCACGTAGCGGGGTTTTCGCCAGATTTGGTTGTCAGAGGCACAGGCGATGCTTTTGGCGTTTGAAACGTGTACTCTGATAGGATAGCGTGTATCCACTCCAATGCATACTAAATACATCTTAAATATCTACAAGGTGAAAATTCTTGTGAAAATCATCACGAGAAGCGGACTTTTTTTTTCCTACGACGTTTAGAGGTGAAAACAGGTATAGATCTAGCGGAAAAATTTCCCGCCAAATTTAGATGAACATTTCCCGCTCCAAATTTAGCGGAAAAAAATCCCCGCTAAGTCCGGCGGAAAAATTTCCCCGCTAAATTTTAGCGGGGAATATTTCCCGCTAAATTGTGGGGGAAAATTTTCCAGCCGATAGGGCGAGCAGGGAGAGGAGGGAGGGCGTAGCCCTTCTCCAAGCACCTTCCCTCCTCGTCCTCAAAAGCTGCGCTCTGTCTGGCGTGACAGAGTTGTAAACGGCTATTTTGAATTAGTGAAAATAAACATAGGGTTCCAATTAGAAACGCGGTGGGCGTCGTCGAAAACCGCTAAATCAGACAATTTTAGGAAGACTCGAAGCACCTGGGAAACGCTGGGATGCGCCGAAGTTCCCACTCGTGCAGCAGATGGAAGGCTGGCGATGCTGAAAACTATGGATGATAAGAAAATCATCCGCATTTTGCGATCGCTCCTTTAGGCTACTAGACATCTAAAGTGCGAATCCTATTTACACCATTGGTGGCTTAAATTCAAAGGGAAATTCGCGGATCGCTATAATGGCGGAATTTATAATCCTGGACGAAGTGCCCATAATTTTACAAAACGCTATTACGCCTAAGGCACCACATGACTAAGGTTTCAGTTCAAGATAAGCAGATGACTCAAATTATTACTCTATCTTCGCTTCGGCATTCCAGACCTCTGAATGTAATTTCCTTTAATGCCGCCCATACTAAATTTTTACATTGGACTTTTTTTGTGTGTTTGAAACGTTTTTGTTTGGCATTTTGTGAAGCCCAGATAAAAGTGTGGCCACGAGGCTCGACAAGGATTGATTGACGGGTGGGAGAGGAGTGAGGTGCTCGACGCTGATTGGATAACGGGGAGGTCATGTGACCAGAGGGGTAGGCGGGAGGAGCGAGGTAGGCGAGGAGGAACCCGACCACCTGTGCGCACTGAGGGAGAGGACCTGGAGAGTAGGGAAGGCTCTGGAAAATTGCCAGGTTTATCAGCCCGATTAGCGCTAGTATCGCTTCATTTTAGGAACAGCTATCAAGAGTGCACATGGTACTGCGTTAAACTATCTGATGAAGAGCGCCGTGAACGTAGTCGTCTGGCGTCTGGAAACTCGGAGTATCGCTAAACATTTGCGACGCTAGAACGTTTCCCGTATGCAACACAACTGCCTAGAAATTTGCCATTTTTTTGTCATAAATATAAAAGCGCTTTGTCAGCGTTCCTTTATAACTCTGTCGTCTCGAAGCGTCAACATCTGAAACTCACAGACGTGACTACGAACCGATGTACTGACGTGGGTCTAATATATGGATATATAACTGGCAGAATGAGAACGGCCGGGAGGTCCTTCAGTTGTTCCGCCTCCAGCGCGAGCTTCATACCTTCGGCGACGTTTCGGTGTCTCGTGAGCCTCAAGCGCGCACGCGCAGCCAGAGCAGGGCATCAGGCAACGCGCGCGTGCTTCAGGCAAGGCATTCGAAAGAGACGACCTGCCGTTCTCAATTTTGTCAGTGACTAGATCCTGGCTCAGCGTTTGAGCTATTTTCTTCCTGCAGAAAGGAAAAAAAACACGTCCTAAGAAAGGAGAAAGGTCGAAAGTCGTTTTGTCGACGTAACATCTTTATTTGGGCGATGACCATCACTGCCATCCCTCACTCCTTTTTTAAGGTCACGTGTACATTGGTTATTCTTCCTGGGACGCTAACAACACTGTGCATTTGTCATCGTATCAGTAATCTGAGAACTTTAAAAATGATGTCTTGGAATATGTCCGGCAGTCCCATCGCCCAGTGGCAAGCTGTCCGGTCAGGGAAGATCGACGTTTTTCCACAGTTCCATGACCCGGGATGAGCCGGTCTTGACGGCGATCCACTCCTTCATCCGCGCCACGTCATCCTCAGAGAAGTGTTCTCTCCAGTCGCCAACGATCCCCTTCCGGAAAAGGTTCCCGGTGATAGGCTTCCGAACATCGCTTCCGGCACCTCCGCTGAAGTTTGGCAACGTCTTCGGGACGTACTCTTGCGGGAGATCCAACATCCGGTCATAAAAGGACTTGGCTCGCTCGCGCGTCTCCGACTCCTTCATGCCGCTGAAGCTTATGGCTTCCATCACCGAATTCAAAACGTCCGCGTTAGTTCGAAGCCGCCGTCCGTGCTCCTCTCCCAGGAAATCGGCAATCTCGAGTACCTTACCCTTCGTGTCAGCCTTGAGGTCTTCGTAGGTGACCGTAAAGACGTTGGGGGCGTTTAGATGCTCGTACCAGGACAGAAGGTGGCTGAAATAGTCGCCGAAATCGACTTTCCCGTCCAGAAACATAGTCAGGAAGTCCCCAAACTTCCCGTCTTTGAACCCGTACGCCGGCACCCTCTTGGTATGGTGAAAAAAGGACACGCAGACGTCGTAAGGATTCCTGCAGATGAATACGTACTTTGCGGCGGGCGAGAACGGGGCCATGTCGAAAGGAAGGTGACATCGAATGGCGCCGATGCGTGGCAGATTCGCGGCGGCTTGACCGCCGAACACCTCGAGCATGGCGTCTTTTAGAAACGCCTCCGTGTCATCACTTGGTGGCCGACCGTCGTTGAGGATGCTGTAGACGATGCGTTGCAGCCACGCGGTCCCGCTTTTGGGATAGCCGACGACGAGGATGTCCCCGTCTCGGGGCTTGTAAGCCATCGCCGACCGAATGTTGTCCTCGTGGAAGAAATTGCTCACGTGAAGGCCTTCGACGATATGGTAAGCGTGGGCAGACATGGTGACTCGATGCTATCTTTCGGTGAAATGAGTACTCGACCTCGCGTGATGCGTGATATAAGTGAACGTTGGGTGCGCGTGGTTAGAGTCCCTCCATCCGGTGGTAATTTGCGCGAATGGAACGGATGCGTCTTGCTGCCGTGAGAGCGTCGTTTGCGAGAGATCGGAAACACAGAAGGTCGATGGCTGCTGCAGCTGCGTACTGGGTCACGCAGTGTTTGAAGCAAAACAGCGAAAGGTTTCACCGGATGTTCGGGTATTTGAACGGATCATGGGACCGTCTCATCGTATAGTCAGAAACTTAACACACGCAGGATATGGCTCACTATGTTCACGATTCTTGCTCACTGATTATGTCATTCATTCATTCATTCATTCTATTTTTTTCTTCTTTAGGCACAAGAAAGAATATTAATTTTGAACATTGGCATGCAAGCAAAACATTTAAAAAATTTAGGATATCATGGTGCATGCGAAGACATTGGCATACACAAAAACGTAAACAATAAAGCGAGAGTAAAAGAAATAATCAGAGTATTCTACGACGTCTTGAGTATGATTAATTCTACGTTTAGGAATGGAGATAAGATGAACGTCCGACTGTCAACCTTGGTGCTGTGGGTCCAAGGACGCGATGACTGCAAGCTTCCACCAAATTGACGCTTGCTATTGCTAATTCTGGTCGTGACGTCACAGATAGGAAAACACCGAAACATCTCGTCGCCAACACGCGGGTGTTGAACTCTTTGACGCTAAATTTCACCACACCAACCGTTACTGCCGGGTGGGGGCGAAGCGCACATCGGGAAAGAAGGGAGGTATGTATCTTATCGATGGTCATATTTTTAAAAGTTACAAAGATGCTAGCATCATTTCATATCCAACCCATTCAACGAAATCCCCGGACCGTGCGTGCATGGACTTTATATTTGCCGATTTTTTCGGGGTGGGGTTGTTGTTGCTTTGTCGGTATCCAATGGGTGCTCTCGCTATGCTGACCCTCGGAGAAAATACTACTCCGACCAATGGTACGCGCCCGTGTTTTGGCGCGCTGCTGGCATCAAGCAATCGATCGGTACACGTAAAGGTTTTCTAGTTTAAAGGCGCAACTGCAGCAATGGCTATAACACTGCGACATAGATGCGACGTCACGCCACATGCTACTCTCGATAACGAAAAAAGGGAAAACACTGTATTGTTTTGTTAATTTTTTTAATCCCTTTGATTCTCAGCGTTGCCCAGGAGCAACAACTTAAGAATTATTTGTTTTCTCCCGTGCCACGTGCGCCTGAGTAAATGTGTCACCGTCTGTCGCAAGAGGAGGATACCTGCACTTAGCAGTGGAGGATCGAAATGAATCTTAAAACAGATCAGTCCTTCCAAACCAAAGCTGACAGTGGATGTGAGGTATGATGGCGTGCACCGCTGGCCTCAAAACTGCTAGAACACTGGCGCGAATATTACAAATTCGGTTATACCTTTCTTTACTGCGCGAAATTCGAAATGCACCTGGGCCTTCTCCCATGTCGTAACTAAAGTTCAATATAAAATTAATTAAACTGGGTTTTTTTTGGCGCATCAGCAACAAAGTTCTATAGTGCGCCAGAACTAAGTTTGTTCAATATGGGAGTTTCCTACAAGTAGCGACATTGTTTTAAGCGCCGACTGCGTGATGGTGC
This sequence comes from Ixodes ricinus, assembly GCA_037355805.1. Classification (NCBI taxonomy): domain Eukaryota; kingdom Metazoa; phylum Arthropoda; class Arachnida; order Ixodida; family Ixodidae; genus Ixodes; species Ixodes ricinus. Next base: position 211,203 of record JAZHYW010057561.1, on the reverse strand, counting down.
AGATTCTAGGAAGCGAATGGCGGCGCAAAGCAGAAGAGTGAACTGTATGACGCCATTTTGTTGCTACGGGATGTGCTTCGTCATTCGTATTATTTGTCGTTACTTGTAAAACGTAAACATCGAGTGACTTTAGTCGTAACTGCATTCATTAGTTCGACGTGTAGTAGTGCCGCAAAGGCTTAATGTTGCTAACGAGCAACATTTCCAAAACATGCTTACAAAAAAAAAGGTAATTTTTTTCCCGAGATTAGATTGTTGTATTTTGTGTGTTCTAAAACCATGTCAGGGTTTGGAGGTCTCCAGTATATACCAAGTAAAGTTTTGTGCATGAACGAGCGTCCCAATTCTTCATTTCGAGAAGCGACTTCCACTGTGCCCGATACGGCTGCAAGGGCGCTGCGTAGTGGTTTTCGCAAAACCAGACTCCACCATTTCCAAAGGATCTGGCATCACCTGTTGAGAAACGGCTTCAGACACACGGGTTTCGGATTAGTATGTTTACGGTCCATGCTCCGTGATCGCATGTCTTGGCGTTCTTATCGAAAAATGTCGCAATTCTATAATAACCGCATAGCCACCGAAGATGATGTAACAGAATTTTATTAACTCGTGTTCAGTAATAATAACATCTTTTTTTTTCCCTACTGATGTGTATTTTACTTATTCTAGCTTGTTTCTGTATAATTGATGGGAGTGTCTACATCCACGCGCGGGGATGTAGCCACGTCGGGAGGAGATAAGGCTCCATCCACGCACTACGTCACTTCCGGCGCATTACGTCACTTCCTGCGTGGACGGAGGCAGTTCTTCTCGGGCCTTCTCTCCGTTGTCTCCGTCCACGCAGCAATCAACCAACTTGCCTCCCATTGTTTTGCCATGTGCTCGGCGGCCATTGCTCCTTTCGTTCCTGCCGTGCGCGGACGGCTGTTCCTGCCTGGTCATCCCCAAACGGGTTTGACTTTCCCTGAAGCGTTTTTTTTTTTCTTGTTTTCTTGGTCAAGGAGTTGGCCCTTTGTGTATTAGCACGGTCGCGCTTCTGATATGCCTCGATTTTTGGTTGTCGGGGATTCGATTGTGAAATATTTGTCCCAGTATTTCCCATCGAATAACCGTGTGGCTGTCGAAGTGCGGGTGTTTAGTGGCATTAGGATCGAGGCTTTGTTTTCCAAGGTGTCTGACACCCTGCTCGATTTTGGCACAAACATGCACCAGCGTTTGTGCCAGCGCGCACGTTGACAAATACCGTCGGCTGGCCGCTTAGATCTTGGAACGCAGTCCGACGATGCAGATCGCCTTTTCTTCCGTCCTTCCGAGGCGGGAGAACAAGTTTTCTTCGTTGGAGTGTCAGCGTAGTCAGAGTGCCGAGATCCAGGCGTTGAATGATCGGCACAGAGACGTGAACTGGGCTCCTGCAAGATTTCTTGCGCAAGAAGGGCTTCGTGTTCATCGGTGATCTCGTGGACGAGTGGCATCTGTGCACCGGCTACTGTTTAATTTGTCATGGAATAAACTGTTTCTGGAATCTTTCACCAAGTTTTCTCGATTGAATGCTCTCAGTATGTTTGTTATTACTGGGACTAATGCATGTTTTCCCTTCTCACAATTTTTGTGAGATTGCGAGCGTGCGCGCAAGTCAAGAACGTACGGAGCAGTGGGCTCGCACTTGTGCCCTTCGATGCACAACCAAGCCAACCACACACACGACGAAGCCTCACCAGCCTCACTGCCTCGCCTCGCCTCGGCAGCGATGTACACATGGGCTAAAAGGCCCCGGGGGCCTTAGCCCATGTGTGCGTGTGCGTGCGGGCACGCCCGCACGCACACACGGATGGCACGCACGCCGCCCCCACGTGTGTGTGACTCCTGGACAACATAACTATAAAGATATTTATTGATACTATTTTTATGACGCATGATATTTGCTATTAGTCTTAGAAAACAGTAAAAAAAACTATAAATTGTCTAAGAATTTGTAAGGTCACGTGACATATTAACTTTAAAACAACAATAAAATGTAACCTCTTTATTTTTATATCCTATATTTACTTTTGACAAAGCATAATATGTACATAAAAACAAATTATGTCTTTATATTTTAAGTCACGTGACCTTTTGCGTGGATGGAGCCTTATCTCCTCCCGACTTGGCTACGTCCCCGCGCGTGGATGTAGCCTCTGCCATAATTGATTGCTTTTGTGTCATGTTTATATTTTTGTTGTTTAATATATTTTCTGTACTTGGTCTACCGGGTGCAAGCGCCGTGGGCCCGCGAAGTAGCTGTCTTCTGCGGAATATCAGATGCCGCGCATGCGTCCTCACCCCAATGACTCGGCACATTTCGCTCGTGATAACCGCTAGTAAGCTTTGCTCGCTGTCAAAATATTCACATACGCCGCAGTAGTGTGCTTACAAGATTTGATTGTCGGGGGAAGAAGCGATACGCTTTTAAGCGTTTGAAACGTGTACGTCGTGATAAGATAAGGTTAAGATAATCTAAGATGCACCTACATAAATATATTAATCCAACACAGCATGAAAGGGTAAATTAATAACTCGCAAAAGCCGTTTTTTTTATTGTTTGCGGTTTTTGAGGTGAACTACCTGCATCGATAGTGCGTGGTCTTTTTTCTCTAACGTTCGTTAGTAAAAATAAAAAGGAATATTATATTCTAATACGTCATTAACCGCATGTGGTCCCACGTCGCAATACCAACACAACCGGATGTAAAAAAAAAAAGTTGTTTTTACATTACACAAAAAAATAAAAAATAAAATATAAAATTAAAAAAGAAGTTTTATATTACATTTTGTTTACCGAGTATCTGGCGGATTGTAGCTAGAACGGAAACTGGAACGTAGGAGTTATTTTTTGATTGATTTTGAATTTAGTGTACCAAACCGCGAGCGTCCGAAACTGTCTTCATGTGCAAGCTAACTTGAGCTAGACGGTTGAGAAGCTTCTCCGCATGCCAGCTTTTGTTGTAGGATTTCGCCTGATGTTCGCTCTTTCCCGTGTGAGTTGAAATGAGATAAATCTTACGCGCTATCTTTCGGGAACTGGTCGCTTACTGCACTGCCAGGCGTAACTCACTCTTATGGTGAAAAAATGATGCGTAAAAAACTTCAAAAATATACGCGGAGGGGAAGTGAGCCAGGCCTAGCCGATAGATGGCACCGCTGAGTTTGTTGCCAAACGAAACAGGGAGCGAATAAATAAAAGCGCCGTCAAAGACTGACAGCTTCAAAGATCATATTAGGGAGTTATCGGAGATCGTTTTCGCTGTCCCGCAACCTACTCCGCAACCCGCTACGACATCCGGGACTCTGCAGACAAGGCTAGCGCCGCGCATGCGCAGGAGTGGCGTCTTCCTTCCGGAAAGCGTAGCGGAGCTAGGAAAACGGTCTACGAAAACTCCCTATTGTCGCTCCGATGAGACTGCGCAATAAGTAGATAAGAATGCCTAACAGCCAGTCAGAAGCGGGGACGTGATAAGCCTGCGTTTCTGTTAGTGAGTATGAGTTATTGAGAAACACCAATGCCCAGAATAAGAGGTGCAAGGTCATGGCGCAACCACTGCGTTTGATTCGGTCCGATGATACCATGTGCACAGAAAGACAAACTCCGTGGTGACTCGCTTCTGTGCGCTCCTTGATTTTCCCTCAAGAAGGTAGGGCGAGGGAGAAGGTCGGGGACGGGGAAGCAGACGGAACGCTGGAGAGGAGAGGGAGAAATTTCCTCCTCTCTCCGGCGTGCTTCTCTCCTCCTGCCTTCCTTTCCCTCGCCCCACCTTCTTGAGCTGTCCAGCGAAATCTTGATGGTCACCGACCTGCCTCAAAATTGGTTTAACGTATTAATAAAGTCACGAAACTTGGTTTTCGCGGAAGTTGTTGAATTGTCAAGTTTGGTCCGAGAGGTTGTGAGATTCTGCTGGCAACTCCAAAAAAGTGACGTCAGATGTTGTAATATAAGGGGGGGGGGGGGGGGTTGCAACATGTGACGTCACGTGACTGGAGAGCACGGTAGTAATTAAATGTTGGTTTTGGCATTCCCTCCACTTGTCGTTCTTTTCATAGCATTGTGAAAATAGAGATATGTAATAAACTGCATGCCGGGATGAGCAAAACCTGCGTATTCAGGAAATGTTAGTTGGGATAGCTCATAAAACCGCTGGAGGTCGCGTGGTGTATAAAACGACCTTGAGCAGCCGAGGTCGCGTGATGAAGGTTCCCGCGTTGCTTGCGTGCGCAGGATTCCGTGGACTCCCTTCGGCATCGGGGATCGGCCACGGACGCGGGCGACGAAGAGGGCATCGCGCTCAGAGGTCCCCAGGTGCCCAGGGTGGTCAACTGCTGCCTGCGCTACCTCGAGGACTTCGGTGCGTGCTCCCCTTGCGACACCTTGCCGCGACACTGCACGCATGGCTACAGCCTGTATGAAGAACTGGTCCTCCGTTAGAGGTCCAACTAGACCGGCCTAACTTATTGTGGATTTGTCCGAGAAACGCGCACTCCAGCCTCAGTAATAGGATGATGCTGATGATGATGATAACGATAACGATAAGGTGCATGATGTTACAATTATCAAGACTGGTTAAGCGCGAAACACATGTACGATGAAACCGTCCGATCCGACGTCCGATCAGGCAATATACGACGGTCGGAGGCGAGGGTTTTCAGCGCTCTCCGGTGCTACGAAAACCCTCGCCCCCGAAGGTCACTCCGGCAGTTCGCACGTCGGATCGGACGGTTTCGTCGTACATGTGTTTCGCGCTTTAAGGTTAAGAAGATAACTTCTCCGTGATAACATGCGAGGCGAAAAGCATCACTGGAGCTGCGTTCATTCGATGGATGAACGCAGCTCCAGTGCGTTCATCCATTGGTCGTTCGTTCAACGACCGCAAAGTGAATTTTGAGCTCCCTAAAATGCATGAAGGTCGAATACCAGCCTACATCGGTCGCCGACCCGTTGTGTGGAACTCGGTTCTAAACTGTTTCCATTCTACCATTTCCACGAAGGTCTCAACACCGTTGGCATATTCAGGGTCAGCAGTTCCAAACGAAGAGTGAGACAGGTAAGCCCGAAATTTTCTTTTTTATATATTGTTCATATTAGTTTAATCAAAGCTAGATGTATTTGGTCAAACGGGCTCCTTTTTAGAGGAATACGAATCAGATCATTACGGTCCTTAGCCATCTCCCTGTTTTCGAGCTATCAGTCAAAATGGCATCTCCCTCGAGACTTTGGTATCGTGTGTATGGCACGTGTCATTATCGTGTGCCCTGAACCACATGAGTGATCTTATAGTGACGGCGTACTAACATAGCGCGGACTATAGTGTGACAGCTGATAGTCCGGCAAAGGCGCACTTCTTCTGCCCTGTCAAAAAGCAAGAACGTGTTTACTTACTTACGAAGGATGCGCTGATGAGGAACCGGCTACACACCTGGTGTCACAACAAAAAAACAATACGCTGCTCTTCAAATTCAGGTTTATTCTATTTTCTCGGCTAGCTTTGCGACATTATAAACTAACTTCCACAGCGGCGCCTTGTCTGATTGCATCATACGTTTTGCCAAAGGTGTATATGAAAACGCGGAGGGCACGCTGTCTTACTGATATACTCTTGTAGATCCACGTACGTGGTCACACGGCAGAGAACACGGCAAGATGTGGTGAAGACCATTGATTGGAAGAAGCCGACTGTTTCCATCAATGGACCTCACCACTGATCGGCCTAAACGAATTCAGCCAAAAATCTTACTGATAAAACCAATGCGCGCGCCTGACAGAAAAAAAAAATATTTCAGGAAATTCTATCTACATTTTAACGACTCTCAACTTCCTATCCAGACACGTCGTATCGACAATTTTCCATGGACTTGCTATAGACTTTCTTTCAATCGAAGTCTCGATAGAAATACCATAGGATTTCTATCACCACGTTTCGATAGACTTTCTGTCAGCATATTTTTATAGAATTTCTAGACTGGAATCGATGGACTAATAAGATGCAGTGCGGAGAAGCAACATCACACCCAGTTGGAGCCTCCTTGCGGAAGCTGCTTTTTTCGACAGCCAAATAATGATCGCCTCTTGCAATGCTTTATAGTTGGAGATGCAGTTCACCAACCCTTACAAAACACATTTCGTATGAATTATGTCGGAAAAAAACATACTTGTGATCTTTCTTTTGTTCTGTGGTGTGACGTGTACTCTGTAGAAGGTGCGCGCTCGGCAGCATGGCCGCCACAATGTCCACTGATGTGAGGTCGGCGCAAGCGACGAACATATAGTTCGGTCTCCTCGCCGATAGCCCGAACCCAGCGCCCGCATCAGATCGGTGTGCTCACTGCGCGCAGCTCCGCGAGGAGTTCGACAGCGGCCGCGAGGTGCACCTGGACCAGGAGCGCCAGCAGCCCCACGACGTGGCTCAGCTGCTCAAGGAGTACCTCCGGGACCTGCCACAGCCGCTGCTCACCAGGGACCTCTACGTGCCCTTCCTCTACACCCAGCGTGAGTCTCCCGCTCACAGCGCTTCCTCCCGGGTTTCATTTTTCTATGCACCTTTGCAAGTACAGCCTCTGGGCGTCGTCATCTTACCGCTGGCGTCTGTGTGGATTGCAAGGGGGTTGATCGTCTGACAGTCAAGCCCTGCCAAATACCTCGAGCGCCGGGTCAGGTGTTTGTTTTACAACAGATATTTCCCCACTCTCTTTCTCTCTTCCATATAGTGCTCACAGTTGTTGTGCCCCAACAAAGCGGTTTTCACCCTCGGCCACCAGACATGCTTGCAAACCCGATGATTTCGATAAAAACACAATAACTTCCAAGATCTTAGCATGGAGAAAGCACGACATATGTATACAACTCTTCCGACACCGCTAAAACGATCTAATTCGCGAATCTGTAGTATAGCTCCTTCACGCCCATATGGAGGCTCTTGTTGACGGCGATATAAAGGCAGAAAGTGGCGGAGTGTCAATCGTGTACTCGCGACTCTCCATATGGCGGTGGAGGCTACGTGCCCGTTGGGCCGGTCGTCCATCGTTCACCGCCTGATCAGCCTCCCGCCCATAGCCATGTGCGGAGAGCATGATCATCGGATGGAAGGCTGATTGGTCCAGTGAGCACTCCCACTTTCTTAAAGCTTCTGCCATCTTTGCCTATTGGGCTGTGAAACGTGTTTCGAGCATGCGCAGTTGATCGCCGCTGCGATATATACCCGTCGCGCATGCGTCCACGGGCCACTAACGATCAGTACTCTTGGTGTGGGTAATAAGCGCTGGAAATGTCGTCTACAGGAAGCGTAAAAATCGAAGCCCCGAAAGAGCTGCGTCTTTGGTTCTCTTTCATTCCGCGGTGGCTCGCGGAGTGCCTCGACACCCTTCGGCGACATGTCTGCAGGCGTGCCGGACCGGAGCAAGCAGCTGGAGCTGCTGCGGCAACTGGTACGGCTGCTGCCCACCTACAGCCGGGATACCCTGTGGGCTTTGCTCCGGTTCCTCCGGAAGGTGGCCGACACCGCCGTGGACAGGAAGTCTCCCGCGGGACAGTCGGTAAGAGGCTGAGGCCCACTGGCCATACCGACTCTAGAAGGCACGACGTGCCCGTGACGCCATCGTCTGTGGATCCTCGACCCGCCCTAAACGGCAAACACGCTGAAGGTCGACGAGAGCCGCCCGCCGCAAAGCGGAAGACGCGTCCCTCTTGGCATCACCACGTGCTAACGCCGCGCTCGTTTTGAATGCGACGCGCTGCAAGACGGGCTGCCAACAGTGCTGAAGCAGTGTAGGCGCAGGCTTTGTTTTCTACCTGGCATTGGCTCGAGAAAGTCCTCGCCGCTTTCTGCATGGAAAAATAGATGGATGCATACTACTGAATCCATTTAATAGGGTGGCGGCTTGCGCCATCTGTAGTTGCTGACAGAGTGAGAACCACAGGGCGTGTCTTTCGAGCGCCCGACCTCCAGCACGCGCTCCATGCCTTTCCACCGTGCTTTGGCTGCGCGCGTTGGAGGTGCACGAGACGCCGAAGCATTGTCGAAGGTAAGAAGCTCGTGCTAAAAGAGGGGCAACTGAGGCCCGTACAGCGCTTCCCTCGGACATTAAGAAAATATTAGAGAAAGGGCGACGACGAAGGCCAGATAGCGTATCGCGAAAACCGGGCGAAGTAGCTAAATAATGATGTGGCATTAAAATGCTGTCGCATCAAAACAAGGCATCTGCTCCCGTTCACCGTGTACCTACACAAGCAGGAAAGATGTGTGCGAAGGCATCTTTGAAGCGAGTACGTAACCATACATGGTTTGCATTGACGCCACATCATCAGCCAGTGTGGTGGCCTTGCTGATGAGCCTTTTTGTAACATGCATTTGGCCCCGCCGAATTTGTTTCCCTCGGCAAGAGCAAGTTTGACTGAACACCGCCGAGCAAGCCATGTATAGGCCTGCGGCCACTCGACGTCTCCTATGTAACAAGGCCGTAGAACTGGATTTATTACGTCACCTACTGGAGGCCAGCGTGAGGCACGGATTAGACACGAGCTCGTGCCCTCACTGATCGAACACGAGTTCCTGCCGAGTACTGACGCAGCACCAGTTTCCAACTCTACCCGCACAGGCCTCCGTGGAGGGTAACGTAGGGAGTCTAGCGCCTGTAGCCTTGTTAGCGAGGAGGTGTTGTTCGACCCCGCAAAGAAAGCAGCTGTTTACGTTTCGATGCGCAGCTGCCCGGGAACAAGATGGACGCGCACAACCTGGCCACCATGCTGGGCCCCAACATCCTCCGGCTCAGCAAGACCGAGAAGGACAAATTCATTGTGGAAAACCTCGAGCGGGCAGAAGAGCGCTGTGACGTCATTCTGGTCGTGCGACAGCTCATCGAGAACTACGAACACATCTTTCAGGTGAGAGGGCCGCTTTCCCGAAGACAAATCAACCCTACAAACAAACTAAAAAAAAGGCCGCATGTATTGATGATATCTGGGCACATTCTCTGTGCGTCACCACACGTGACGTTAGGTTGTCACGTGACGTCATAATGTCACGTGACGCCTTGACATGTCCATATGGGGCCCATAGGCTTATATGGTTTAAATGTGTGTGATTTTATGTAAAATGTAAGGCTGAAATTTTACGTTGAAAATTAATGGTTTGTATCATGAAAATGAGCCTATAAACATATTCTGTGTCTAATAAAAAAAAGGGGGTAAAAGTGTTTCGAATATCCGTGGGCCCTCATACTGAATGTGCCCCCCGTACCAGCTTAACCGCACGGTTTGTTGCAGTGTATTTTGGCAACGTGTGTGCAGGTTCCCGCCGAAGACCTGGACAGCCTGTACAGGAAGACTTTTAATCGAGCGGCCGGAAGACCTGGAAATCCTACTGCGACGGCACTACTACAACTCGCCAGGGTAACACCTGCGGCTTGACTTCAGTATCCGCAATTTTCTAAGGTATTCCTTTTTTTTTCTTTTTCCTTTTTAGATCTCAAGACGACGACGACAGCAACGACCAGGTGTTTGACGACGACGGCAACACGGAGGATCCCGAGGCCGATCTGCGGGCCGTTCTGATGCGGCCTCCCGTGCACAGGAGCCGCGAGCGCAAGACCCAGGAAGGCGCGCTGCCCTTCATCCTCATCACCCCAGAAGCGAGGGCGGCCCGCGCCCTGGCGTCGTCCACGCCGGCCAAAGAGGACGACAAGGACGTGACCGTATCGTTCACGATGAAGATGCCCTCGTCGCCGGACGTGCCCGCCTACCTGGAAAGCGACGACGTCACGCACTCGGCGACACGGCCGCTGCAGAAGACGTCGCCGCCGGCGGAGCAGCAGAGGTGACCATCACCATCGAGATACCGCCGCGCAAAAAGGTGCCCTCGTCGTCCAGGCGGTTCTTGACCAGCAAAGAGAAGGAGGACAAGGCCTACAAGATCAACAAGAGCAAGTCGACGTCTTCGATACTTAACTTCTTTGGCGGGTCCTCGGACTCCAGGAGGGACTCTGGGGACGGTGCCGAAGAAGGCCGGCACGGCGGTGCGGGCACCACGGGGTCCGCCACGGGGCCGCGCAGGAACAGTAGGGAGGTCAGGTTCCAGACGGAGAAGTGGCGTCGCTGCGAGATCATCTCGTCCGAGCACACGGACAAGCGTCACAAATGACGCGCATACTCGCGTCATCGTGTGGTCCTCCTTCTCTCTTTGTCGTCTGACACCGAGAGCTGAAGCGTGTGCCACAAACTTGTGAACTGTGCCCATTGGTTTCCCACCTCGGAGCCTGGACTATGGAGTGCGACCAGTTCCTTTGTTTCATAACGATGTATGAAGCTCATTTCAGAATATACTCATATTATATGTAAATATCACACATGGAAAGACAATGAGACGTATTGGAATCTTTCGAGGCACGAGAGGCATGTACGATCCGCCATTCGGTATGGATGGTACCACACACGCTCTGATCTACTTTCGGGTATTTATCTGAAAGAAGCTTTCGCGTTTTCGTTTCAGGTTGCGCCATTTTTGAGTAGCAGCAGCGTCAACCAGAAGGTTTGTTACCGTGTCCCTGTGCATAGAATTAACAAAACTTCTTTGGCTTGAATTTTTCTTTTTCCATAAAAGCGCATATACAATTTGGGTATGATAAATAATACACCTTTGTGCCAACGTTTCATTGCTCTCCGTTTATTGGCTTATTTATACGATTCTTTTTACGCCTAAATAGCACTATATCCTCTATATCCTGTACCATAGCCTCCTCTATACTCACAAAGCCTGGCAGTTCGATGACGGAACTATATGAGTGCCCGGTCGCAGATTTGGAGCGCGGGGATCTGGTTGCACAGAGCATTTCTCGGGGAGTCTGGTATTCAGCGCACAGCTTTTGCAGCGGCGAGGACCCGAAACATGGTTTTCAAACCCGACGAGAAAAGAAGCGGTAGCCTGAGGAACGCGAGAAGCCCGAGCGGACATTCCATCGCTCGGGACAAGTGTATTTCGGCGTCTCGCCGCAGCGGGGCGTCCGTTACATTGCCTCTTGTCTGCCGCTCTACCATTTCAATTTCGGCGGCCTAGTCTCATGGCGATCGGCCAGGCATTGTCAGTATAGAGGAGGCTATGCCTGTACTTTTCACCAAGAGCCGATGAACGACGTCAGGGCGAGCACGCAAAAGAGGCACGACAGAGCACGAGCTCATTCTGTGTCGCCTGCTCGTGCTCCCAGAGGCTCCTCCAGGACTTAAGGTTGTGTGTGTGTGTGTGGGGGGGGGGGGGGGGGGGGCGGTCCATTTCGGGGGTTTGGGAAAAAGGTGGGAGGGGTGCAGGGCACAATGAGGCAATTCCTTTTCTGTATTTACCTCGTTCATTTTTTTCCTGATTTTTTTCTGCGTCGACACAACGTGCATCCAAACGCTGTCAGACTTTGGACGCTAGTGCATGTCATTAGTTCAAAGGCAAGCTGCTTGGCAAAGTATGCCCCAATAACCCCCCCCCCACCCCCCAACCCCAGAGCCGCTTATACTGAGAGTTTGGCCAATGGGCGGAGCTTTGTTGCCCGCTAGAACCAGCTAATTTCGCGATGTACACGAAATGGCATTACGTACTTCTTTGACTTGTTTTATTCCTGAAGAAGTTGCATAGAGTTCCTATGAGCATAGCCTGCAAATGGCGGACGGAAGTAGTCATCCCCCGGTTGTCAGACTACAGTGAACTAGAATATAGGGGTAGTGGAAAAAGCGTCGGCGCCGACCCATTGGCTGTGTGAAGCCAGAAGTGTAGACTGCCGCGAGTGGCGCTGTTGTCGAAATCCGGAGGACTTGGCTACTGTAACATGGGATATGGCGTCGCGTACGTTCTCAGATGGTTCCTGTGGTGTCTGTGGTCGTTTTCGCGATTTGTTTTCGTGAATGTCAAGGGCTTGGCATTGTGATTACATTGGTTCGAGTCTTGTCGCTAAGCAATGAAAACGAAGAGAAAGAAGACGGATCCACACCGCTACGCGCCAGCATGCAAGACTGGTTACCCCGGTTTTCACTACATTGCCCAAGTAAGCATTAAACATTAATTCATAGACGTTGAAACACCCATAAAGCATACATAGGCCACACTAATGAACCGCTAAGATCAAAAACAGCTACGCTTGGCGCGAACTTCGCTGGCAGGAGTGCTCCGGAATCGAACACCAGCGCTACCTGGTAGGTTCTACACGAAGCGCCTCACCTGGATGCCGGCTATTTTTCCACTACTTCTATTCTAGTTCACTGTAGTCAGACTACGCTGCTGTGGTTGCCAGGCTGTCAAAGTCTCCTTAAAGGGGCTGCTGCAACAATTCTCAGACTTTGGCCAATCAGCTGCGGAAATTATTCTAATCAATTGGAAATGTTCTGCCTATCGGACCGAAAAAGCAGAAAACCGTGTTTTTCTTTGCGAGCGCTAGTTCTTATATTAAAAAAAAAAAATTAAACAAATCGAAGGTCAAAGTGCCTCTCCACTCTCCACGTCGACTACCGAGTGACGTACTCTGGGGTTCACGTAGTTTCCCGCCCGGCTCTCTCTTCAGAGACCAGCCGCTTCCTCCGCGATTGTTGACTTTTGGAGGATTAGCCTCGTCGAAGGTCGCGGCGAGCGATGGACACAAACGACAGCGACGGCCTCGCCACGGGGCTGACGGCGAGTGTAGCAGCGGAGGACAGGTTTGTTGACTTCCGCGCTGTGGCGTCACGAGGTCAGCGGCACCCAGGCGGTAGCCCACCGCGAGCACCGCCCCCCCCCCCCCCCCCCACCCCCTCTCTCTCGCGTGGTGGCGGACTCCCCCCTGCCCTAGAGTAACTGTATAGGCTCTGCTTGCGGAGCCAGAGTACCGCGTTCCTTTCCTCGCTGCCGCTCATCATCCCGTATTGGCGGAGGAGCGGTCACGTGGCCAGAACTGGAGCCGAACTTCGTGCGGGAAAGCGGCTTCCAGAGCGCCGAGTTTCGGGGGAACATGGCTTCCGCTTTGAGTTCGAAAAATATAGATCCTAGACTAAAATCGAACGAGCCGAAAGCTTCCTAAGTCATTAAACATTATGTGCGTCAACTGGGTACAACACAATCCTCTTTTTATAACGCGAGCGATGTTTTAGGACATCCGTTTCCAAGGTATCGGAAGCAGACGACACGGACGACGATCGCGTTGCTCGCGTCTGCGGTGCGGCTCTCGCGGAGTGATACGCATTACGCGACCGGCATCTGGCCATCTTGGCGAGTCGGCGAGCTCTGTCCGAAAGCGAGGGGACGGCGTTTTCGTCAGTCGCTGCGTCGTTTACCGCAGCCAATTGACGACTTCACTATCACGCGCAGACCCGCAGGATCCGCGGGTGCGATTTTTGCTGAATCGAGAGGGGAAAGAGGAAACGACGGGAGGACGATGACGGCGAATGCGCCGCTCGTCGCCGCACTCTTTTCCTTGCGCAGCGCGCCAGCACGCACGCCACTCGCATTCACGCGTCCTCCTGCGTCCAAAGACGTGCGTGGCTTCCCGCAGCGCTCTGGCTCCAGAATGGCACCATTGCGGTACTCTCGTCCGCAAAGCGGAGCACATACGAAGTTACTCATAGTTTGCCCGGTCGCTTGGTCTTGCTAAGGCTTACCCCAGAGGGGCGAAGTCCGGATATCGCACGCGCTCGGGAGAGTGCCCTTGGACCGGTTCACGTTCTTAATCGTTGTCTGGATAGACCAGGGCTCTAGATGGAGGCGTTTCCTCCAATAGGGAGTTTTAGCAGGTCGTTTCCACACGAACGGTTCGCCCTCCAACGCATCGGCGACGCCACTGCGCATGCGCGCGCGAGTCGTTCGGAATTCGGGAGGCTCTTCTCGTTCGTTTCTCCCATTCCGGCCGCTGGAGTCGTCACCGGAACGCAGCCAGCACCGTTCCCGACTCGGGTAAAAACAAAGATGGCGGTCGGTTCGGCGACTGCCTTCGCCGACCCAGCCGAGCGTTAGGCTTAGGACAGCGGGAGGAGATTTGCCGTCCTGTTAGTCTGCTTCATTTGAGAGGTTGAACCAAATCATTTCGAGGACTGCTCACAATGGTAAGCGATCGTGAATGCTGTAAACAACGCATGCTAGTAAATTTTTGCGATCTGCGGGCAGACTAGCTGCCGTGGCGACCGCGAGCAGACGAAATGATTTGGTTCGACGGCACACAACGTGAACGATCGTTCAAGTTCAGGATGACGGAGACACACCACATACCTTTACGGTCGTTTAGATACTTTTTACTCCATCTAGCTTCGCAGTTCTTGAAATTCCGACCGGCAAATGTTGCATCGGCCGTCTTGTTTACATCAGTCGCACGCCGGAAACACGAGCCGCCACCCGCCACCACGGTGTCCGCCACGGATTTACACGTTGCAGAATGTTTCACATGCTCACTAGAAGATGGCGCCACCGTTAAGCCCTATCATCATCATCGTTTACACGGTCGCGCTACTTTCACGATTCGCTAAAGTGTGTCAAATTTCACGTACGGTTTCACGGAACGGATGAGCTGTACCGTTCGTGATTTCGGAACCGTGTGCTTGAAAAACGACTCGCTAAAACTCCCTAGTGACGACTTCACTTACTACACGGGAACTGGCGATCCTGCGGGTGCGATTTTTGCAACCGAGAGGGAAAACAGGAAACAACGGGAGGACGATGACGGCGAATGCGCGGCCCCTCGCCGCACTATTTTCCTTGCGCAGCGCGCCTCAGCACGCTGCCTCGCATCTGCGCCTTCGCGACCCCTGCAAAAACCGACCGTGGCTTCCCGCAGTGCTTGGCTCCAGAATGGCACCAATGCACGGTACTCTGCTCCGCAAGCGGAGCATATACAGTTACTCTACCCTGCTCTAGTGGCCCGCCGCGACACCCCCTGCGCTGCACCCGGGGCGGTCCGCCCGGGTCGCGCACCAGAGGTGTCGCGCGGGCTACAGCGCAAGGGGCCCAGGAGAATGCAGCTTGGCGGTTCAAACGAGTGTCGCCAGAGGCCGACAGCGTCTAATTTCTCCCCTGGTGGCGGCTCCGACCTCAATCTTTACATGAAGGGTTCACGTATCCACCGCAACGCACCAAAGGCTGTACGAAGGCGCTGAGGTCGCGCCGACGCCCTGCCGCCGTTTCCAGCTTCTGGCGAGAGCGTGCGGGGCGTCTGCTCGTCTGCTCCTCGCCCCACCAACGGCCTAACGGTACTCGTCGGGCGCCGCGCACTGTTTTGGTTGCGTTTTGAGTAACGAGCGACTAAAATCAAATTATGGTTCGTTCTGAATTGCAATGAAGCCTTCGAAAAGTTACGGAAGATACTGCGCGGCGAAGTGGTGCGGCTAGGGGTGCGGCAATAGCAGTTTAAAATCGGAAGTTCCTTCTTTCGGTTTCCATTGGACGATCGGCAAGTTTTGTTTCTGTCAACGGTTATCAACGAACGATTTCTCGCATTGATATGCATGTTCACTCTTCTAGGCGTGCTAAGTGGATCGCGTACGCGAATCGCCCGGAGTTCGCGCACGACTCTGATCGAACGCTTCAGGCAAGGGTGATTTGCGCAGCTCATTTCGAGCCGATCGCCTTCACGGGCCCGAAAAGAAATCGCCTGAAGAAGGACGCGCGTCCCTCTGTGAGGGTCACAAATGGGAGGCTGAAGCAGCTGGTCCCAGCAGGTAAGATTACTGAAAATATCTGCCTTTTTCTTGGCTTATAATGAAACTCACTTTTGTTCAATTTGACCTGTGGCATTTCGTCTCTGTGATCTTTTGAAATATTTGCTTACATATAACAATTATCATTTAGTAATTCTATTTGCCCCCAACTTGTCAAGATTCTTTTTCCTCTGTGCTTGTATATTTCACTAAATATTGTTTTGTTAATTTACCATTGCCACTATAACTCATGATTGTAGGTACCTTTATTAATTTGTTGAAATATATTTTATTAATGTAAAATTACATATCGAATCCTTGTGCTTTTGAACATGTTTAGCTTGTTTTTTTTTCTCACCTTTTTTATGTTTGGTACCTGTGAATTAATACACGCTCGTGTATGTGTAAATATTTTTCTATTGTGTGTATATGCATACCTTTACGTCGTTTTTTCCTCACCTTTTTATGTTTGACTTGTGTTGATTCACGCTCCTGTATACCTGTAAATATTTTTGTATTGGGTGTATATGTATCTTTACGTCGTTTTTTTTTCTCCTTTTTTTTGTTTGATTTGATTCATGCTCATGTAAGTGTAAATATTTTTCTATTGTGTGTATCTGTACCAAACGTCTTAATAAAAAACAATCCAGTGCTGTTTTGAAACAAACAAAACGTGTGCTCACTGAAAAAAAAAGAAAAAAATTCAAACACCCGCCAAGAGCGCAACAATTGCGCGCACGACGTAGAAAAAAAAAAAAAAAATCTTAACGGCGCGTACCCGGCGGGCGCGCGCCCGCGCGTTCGTTGTAGACTTCTAGCGCCATCTATCGAGCATCCCCGGCCCCCGGCGAACAGCTCTTTACATGAGGAAGTGACGTCACTCCGGGAATGTCACGTGTCTGGTACGCTTCGCTTGGGAAGGCTACACCTGCGCACTCCTGGGGGGCCCTTGTGACGCCATTGCTTCCGCGTACCCCCAGAGACGGTGTCATTTTAGTTCCCGTAGCCCCGACAGGCGGCTGCAGATCGGCAAATAATTCGTTTTTTACTTTGCGATTACGCAGCAGAATAGCAGCTTTTCGGGGAAAGGTGACGCGTTTTTTGGTCACTTGTGCTTGCATGAACAATATATAAAAAAAATGCAAACTGCCAGTTATTTGCAACAATAAAATCATTGCACTGCCCCTTTAAGAAGGCCAAACTCTCTCGGTAAAAACGGCTCTGCCCCACCCTGTGGTCACTACAACCACAGACCCACGCCACCGATGGGAGACTTCAAAGGGATGCTGACCCAAAATTTGGAGCTCACAAAACGAGGCTGGAGCGATAGGCGGGACGCTGTAAAACCCTGAAACATCCACTCATACAGCGATATCTCTAACGGATGGCCGTATGTTTGGAAAAGAAGTGCGCGATTGAACACGGCGGATGAGCCCGTCAAGACATGTGACGTCAAGCTTCTCGTTCCCTCTCCTCTTTTCGCTTCGTCCTCTCGAGCTGGTGAACCGAAGCGAGGAGGAGAAGGTGAAAGGCTCGCTTACCCTCATTCTCAACTGTTCCAGCTGGATCGTGACGTCACACTCCTCGCTCGATCGCGCTCTTCTCCAAAAATGCGGCCATCCGTTTGAGATATTGCTGTAGAAGTGGGGTTTTGGAGTTCGTGGCGTCCCGTTCAGCGCTTCTGCGGCCTTATTTTGCGAAATCCGAATGTCGGTTGATCTTAAAAGAATGCTAAACCGAAATTTGGAGCGCAAAAAAAACAAAAAACGAGGCTGGAGCGATAGGTGGGACGCTGCAAAATCCCAAGACATATTACTTATACAGCGATATTTCTAACAGTTCGATGTGGTTTTTTTTATTATTATTTTTTTGCAAAAGGAGCGCGCGATTGAACATAGCATTTATGTCCTTGTCTTGTTGCGTTTTGTCAAAAGGAATGATGTACCAACTAGCCCATCTTTCACATATTGAAGCTAAAAGCCGGTCGAATTTCATAAAATAAATTGTGGAGCGATTCGAAAACAAAATTTCATTTTTACTCAATTATTGAATGATGACTAGTTTTATACCTATTTTAAAAATTAAAACCACGCTCACGCAAAAAAATAAAATTAACGAAACTATTTTAGAGAAAAGTTAAGGACCTTAGGGTAAAAATCTATGAATTTTCTTTTAAAAATCAGAAATGGTCGAGAGCAACATCTGGGCCCTTTGGCGTGGAATGACTCTAGGGGCCCCATTGGCGTTCCACCGCCATGTGTGGACCCAGATGCCGCTTCGAAGCAGAATGGCATGGAAGCTTTTATTTCCTGGCAAGGTGCAGGCTGTTTTCTAGTACAAAGCGAACGCGGGAAGCCAGTGTTCGCGTCGAAGTGCTCAGGTGTACCACTTCCGTCGCAGAGACTTGTCGGTCGGAAACCTGCTGCATCATCGCATGCCGCAAACAGCCTAAACCAGACGCAATTCGCGAAACCAGAGACGCTCATTCTCACTACAACTCACAACGGTGTGGAGTATGGAATGTCGTCTGCTCTCGGATACAACATTTGACGTCACGACCGCCCCTGCTCGTTGTTGCCAGTAGAGCGGCAGCAAGTGATTCGGAGGTGTACGCGTAAACTTCAAAATTCATTTTCTCGAAAGATAATAAATATTATGATTAAATATTTTGTAGACATACTCACGGGTGGATATTTAGCACATGGTCGAAATTTTATAAAAATCAATTACAATCAATATCTTGCCGATCCAAACAATTAGGATTTATTTAGGTTAGGTTAGGTTAGGTTGAGACGTTGTCTGTCCTTTTTTCTTCCTACTTCACGAGTTTCCGTTTTTCAACCACAGTCTCAGGTTTCAATCATCATGTATAAGTTGCACCAGCTCGCCTGCACTTTAACCGTTTTTTCAAGGATTTATTGATCCACAATATGGGCGAAGAAGTTCCCCTAAAGGTGCTTTCCCCAAATACCCTCTCAGTGTCCATTTAAAGGGACACTGACAGCGCATTGCGTTCGCTAAGGTTTTTATTTTTCCATGACATATGAGAGCCTAGCTCCCCAAACACAATTTGCGGCTCAAAATTCGTTTTCTTTTTTTTTTTTTTTTTCCTTCCGGAATTCACCGGTTGAGAACCGGCCGGTTTGAGTCGCGCTCACTCTCTTCTCCGTAGTTGCGTGCCGTTCAGCGTGGGTCATCGAAGGCACAGACTCAATATTAAAAAAAGAACAGAAGTATAAAATACTTGTTGTACCCCTTGTTCCCCGTTTCCAGGGACTATTTTCGGCATATGAAGGCCATTTCTTGTGGCTTTTAAAGAACTGCAAATACTTTGATTAGTCGGATTTGACTAAGCGGGCTGAACTGCTGGAAGTAGTAGTAGTAGTAAGTGGTGAGGGTAGCAGAAAGCCGGATCTGGACTGCTGGAAGAAGCGAAATACAGTGCGTCTAGCCAGGCTATAGCCCACTGTACTATGGCAAAGGACGACGGGCCAGGGTTCTTTACCTGAGAACTGACGTTCGCGGTACCGGTGAATCTGCCTAGCTTCGAAAGAAAAATATTTTTACCGATCAAAACAATTAGGATTCATCCATCCACAATACGGGTGAAGAAGTTCCCCTTAGGGGTGTTTTCCCTGAACCCTTTCTCGCAGACCACCGCAAAAGCCGGCGATCTTTCTTTTGCATATGTTTTTCCTGTTGTACACAGCGGTTTGCCGGCCTTTTGTTAGAGGTTTGAACCCGTCCCGTCGTTTCCCTTCTTTTTCAACTTTGGCACATGGGTTTGTTCACAGTTGCTTGCCATTTTAACTTTTCTGTCCTTTTCGATACACGGGTTTTGTCGCCAAAAAGCACAATCGATTGTTTTTTTTTTTAAGCTTTTTTATTTTTCTATTTTTTTATTTCAGCAGAGCGAACGCTGGAAAGGAGGTCGCTTCTGTCTCCGTTCGCTCTGCCAAACGGAGAGAGGTGGGAGGAGCTTCCGCACTTTGTACAGGTTAAGAACAAAATGTGAGGGAAAGGAGGCCTGGGAAGAAGGACGCAAACGGAAAGATGGAGAGGAGGAAACCCCCTCATCTTTCCAGCGTTCCGTCTGCTTCCTCCTCCCTAGCCTTCTTTTCCCTCGAAAACTTTTCGTAACCTGTAACTGACTATAATAATAGCAGCAAAAAAAAAAATAAGGATGCTGACTGCATTGTTTATTGACTACCGTAGTCAACATGTGTAGCGGTGGCAAGCGAGCTGCCATGGCGAAAATAGAGTAGGCCTCAATTGGGGCCCGTGAAAATTGGCGTCGCGCCCGGGCTTCTAGATGTCGGCCCGTGCAAACCTCTAGTTGTCGGTCTCTTTGAAACATCTAGCGTCTGGTAGCTTTACGCAAACCGCCAAATTGCTTTGGCGATCCCCGCACCTCGCTGGCCCCTCAACGAATTTCAAGAATTGAAATCCTCATCAAATATATCGGTGCTCGTGCGGTCGAGCACAGCATTTGTGCCTGTCTGTTTTATATAATGTTTTTTTTTTCTTCTTTTATTGCCTGTCATGTTCAAGGAGGGGAAAGGGGAGAAGGAATACGTGCAATCTGTAAACAGTGCAGATGACTCCCGACGAAAAATAAGAACGGAGATGAGAGGTGGCTTTTATCAGGAGATATTCGAATCCTGGTTAGAATTTCTATCTAAACAAAGTTTTAAATTATTAAATAAAATAAAAATACTTGTCACTTTCACCGCACCCGCTTATTTGTCCCCGCAACATTAATTAATATAACATTTGGAAAACCTCACTCACTTGTTCCGGATTAGCAAGTCTCAAATGTTTATTTATTAGATAAATATTTATTGAATAAAAATGAAGCACATGAAATATACAGGGAGAATCTGAAGGCGGCCAGACTCTTAAATTGAGCGCCAAATCGACTTTTTAAACGAACAAAAAGCGCCGAAAAAATACAGGGACACAGACGAAGCTAAACAGGACAAGGCGCACTCTCAACTGAAGTTTATTGAAAATTCACACGTTATATATATATATATATATATAACGTGTGAATTCAATAAACTTCAGTTGTAAGATAACGTGTGAATTTTCAATAAACTTCAGTTGAGAGTGCGCCTTGTCCTGTTTCCCTTCGTCTGTGTCCCTGTATTTTTTCGGCACTTTTTGTTTGCAATGAACCAACTGGCCCAAATCTCCACTTTTTTAAAACAAAGTTCGGTGCAAATAGGTACACAGGCATAATAAGGTGGAGCATTTGTGTAGTAGAAGTTTGGAATGATTGGTTCACTTATAGTAAAGGAGCATAGAAACAATAATCTACATTTTCTATACTTCGATCGCGTGTAAACAACGAATGATTTTGGGTCACTGCCGTCTTTATTTTGACGAACTGAAGAGGATATCTTGCAATCATGTCCAAGCCAAACAGGCACAATCAGTCCAACACCTCCTAGATAAAAAGGCTAAGTGCTTTCCTGCGTCACTAAAGAAAACCACCGTAGGCTAGAGATTGGAAGCGAATTCAGCCTCAGCGTTCGTCTAGGTGTCTCCCTGATTGGACACGAGCTCCAGCCGAACGCTGACGCCGCACTCGGGTCCAATCTCTGGCCTGCAGTCAGTGGCGTCACGAGGGTCAGCGGTACCCGGGGCGGTGGCTTGCTGCGAGCCCCCATGGCCTACGGTGGCCTGCTTTAGTGACGCAGAAATCACTTGGGCTTTCTTATCTAGGAGGTGTTGATCGATGGTTGATCAGTCAGACAGGTGTCAAACCCCTTGCCCTATCACCCTTCATACGGCGTGCACGTTGGTCTGCTCCTATATGCACCTCGTGCGTCTGTTTACCCCCAAACGCGCCCAAGTGCGCTTGCTTCCCCCACATCGGCATGTTCCCTGAGCCTTCTCTGTGTTGCCCTTTGATTGGCGTGCTCCTCTTTGCATTCCGATGCGCCAAAGACGGATTTCGGAACGCTTGCTCGCCGTATAGCCGTCACATCATCACGTGGCCACTTCTCAGTCTCGCGCGCAAAAATTAAATATATATATATTTTTTTTCCGTAAGCAGTTGACGCTTTACTTACGCGCTGGTCTGACAATGTGAGAAGCATCGAGCAATGCTCTCTTTATTCTCTCTTTGTTTCTTCCTAAAATTGCAGCGTCACCGAAAGACGGTGTGCCCTCCTACCTAAAGTTCCTAGATAAGGGATTCCTACAAGTAGCGACATTAGGGAGTTTTCGTAGATCGTTTTCGCCGTCGCGCAACGCCCTCCGCAACCCGCTACGATACCCGGAACTCTATACAGTCAAGGCTACCGGCGCGGCAAAATCACATTCCTTCAAAAATATTAAAAAGAAAAAAAATCGCAACTCAATGATATGTATAATTCAGCCGCTCATTTCAAATATCAACCTGAACCCCCCAAACATTAGTAATGAAGAGACATTCTGCCTAAACTTTATGTGCGCGTTTAGCGTGACATATGCACAATGAAAAAGCGAGGTCACCGAAGGGTGACTTCGCTTCTTCGGTCGCTCTTCGGCTTAAAAACTTGGAGTCACGAAGTTTGCTCGGCGTGGCACAAGGGTGCTCCGGCATACCTTGAGTCAACCAAGCTTGATCTTATCAGCTCTACTCAATTTCAGTGACATATATTTTTTCACAGATCGTTGCTTCTCCGCCTGTTATGGCTTATCTGTCGACACCTATGCATGGGATGGAGTACCAGGTTCTCCTAAAAATGGTGCCAATGTCCATCGCGTCCGTACTTTATTCCAGCCCGTGTTTCGCGCCAGTAGCCCAAAAAAAAATAAAAAAATTAGGTGAGCTTTTGTTTGGGTTTGTAAAAAAACGAGTGAGCTTCTGTCCGGTGAGCTTTTGTCCGGTTACCCGGCGCGCAGACGCGGTAGCAACTTCTTCGTTGCGGAGGGCTTAGCGGAGGAGAAAACGCGGTCTACGAAAACTCCCTATTCTTGGGAGCGCCGACTGCGTGACGGACTGAACTGGATGACGGCATTTTGTTCCAGCGGAATGTGCTCTGTCATGTGTATTGGTTGTCGTTACCGGTAAAAAAGAACTACCAAGGGACTTTACTCCGACCGTGGCAGCAAGAGAGGTAGTAGTATCAATCAATCAATTTTATTTCCTCTCCATCTGAGAGGGGAAGGCAGGGAAAAAAAGCAGCATGTCGCTACTTGACGAAGCCCCCGCCTCCCCTTTACATCCGCAGAAGAAACACAACATATGAGTGAAAGAACAATGGAACATATATAAAGACAGGTAATCGAGTGCTTACACAGGATAGTGGTGTCAATTATATACAGTGCGAAGGGTTAAACAAGGTAAACATAATTCAGAGTAGCACACGCTTGCTCCGAGAGTTTAGTAATGAGCACACTACAATGCACATTGACTTTCAAAAATATATACGCAACTGCCTCTGCACCTTCAAAACATGACAACACCTATTCAATAGATCACTCAAATAGGTCACGAATTTCCTTTTTGCTTGTGTTTGCCACGGAAATTCCCTTTGCTTCAAGGTTGTTTAAAATTCTTGGGAGAGTAAAAGCCAGTCTCGGGTCACCATAAGTGGTTCTGGAGCGCGGTGCGGCCCAGTTTCGAGAATGACGAGTGCTGTATGTTGTGTCCCGCGACTCCAAACCTGAGACTGAATTAAAAACGCTAACAGGGTTGTTTAATGATCTTTTATATGACATCAAAAGCTTGTAACTATAGTAATTCGTGATTTTTAACGTGTCAAGCTTTTTAAACAAAGATTTCGTGGAGTGATCATACGCTACATTACATATTATTCGTATTGCCCTCTTTTGCATTATAAAAAGTCTCTGAACGTTCGTTTTCGTAGTGGTACCCCAAACCAGGAAACAATAATCGAAATATGAGCAGAACAGGGCGTGATATATAAGCAGCATTATCGAGGATGGTAAGATATTACGGTATTTATATAAAACGCCTACAACCTTTGAGAGCTTTATGGTTGTGTCCTGCACCGTCTCATCCCACAGCATATGTTCATTAAAAGTTACGCCAAGCACCTTAGCATTTTTTACAATTTCCACATCTTGTGAGGCAAAAGAGAGCCCTCCCGGCTGGCTGCTGGTGCAGCTTGTATTTTTTGCGCGGAAAATAATTGCCTTAGTTTTTGTAACATTTATTGTTAATGAATTTTCGGTGGTCCAGACGTTTAGACTCTGCAAGAATTGATTAGCTCTTCCTATAATGACGTCAATGCTAGTTCCAGAGAAAAACAAACTTGTATCATCTGCGTATATTATGTAGTTGACGCCATTATCTAAGTTCACTATGTCATTTATAAAAAGATTGAAGAGAAGGGGCCCGAGAATACTCCCTTGCGATACACCTGCCTTTATTTGGCGCATATGTTTGAACGCTGGTGTGGTGAAGGCGAGCGGGTTGAACATGAATACATAAAATTGAAAGAATAAAACACGGAGGACAAGCACACGCAGAAAGTGGTTGTCCTGTGCTTGTCCTCCGTGTTTTATTCTTTCAATTTTATGTATTTGAACGCTCCCCGTCAATTTCAACGTACTGATAACGGTCTTGCAAACAGCTTTCGATTAGGTTTAGGGCAACAGCCCTGATGCCACAAAGGTCCAGTTTCTGCAGTGAAGTTTTGTGGTTTATGCGATCGAATGCCGTCGAAAAATCGATTAATATGTTAGCAGTTTGTTTTCGATGTTTGTAAGTTTAAACGTTCTCTGAACGTTTAAACATCTTTCAGTCTGCCGCAATCGGAGGGCACCTCCCGTTACACTGCTACATGTGCAAGTGTGCTTTGGTGACGCTACAGTTTTAAGAAAAATAAAGATAGAATGACGAGAAAAGTGTTTGAGGCTTTTCACATTGTCACTCTGGGGGACCAGTGCGCGCGAGAGTGAGGGGTGGCCACGTGGTGATGTGATGGCTATGCGGGTGATGGGGCAAGGGGTTTGACAGATAACTGACTGATTGTGCTTGTTTGGTTTCGTCCTTTCTGTTTCAGTAATAAGAACTTCAGTTGCGAGTCAGCGTTCGTCCCTGTTTGCGTGTTTCGCCTGCTCCGTCCGTGCCTCTTTTTTTTTTTTTTGCGGTGTTTTTACGTTACGATTTCAACGGACACACCCTCTCTCAGGAGGAAGTTACTCCAGGCGGCACAGCATCTGCATTAGAAGACTGCAAACCAGGACAGCCATGGTTCCAACCAAAAAAGCACTCTTCGCCTCCCTCAAGAGACAACGAAGAGAGAAAACCAACAACCCGCGGTCTCCCTCCACCGGACCAGCCGGCCACCAGAGAACTCGGACGAGAAGAACTGCAAACACTGCAAAGTCCCCGCATCCGCGAAACACCTCTTCTGGGAGTGCCAACAGACCGCACCGAGGTACGAGGACCTCTTCAGACAGCGGTCCGGCGTGCTGCATAGAGGCGTGCTGGGCCAACTGGCGGAAACCGGATAGCTCACCCCAGCCGCATAGCTAACCCCAACACAGTAAAGAACTATCTGTCTCCCTTCTACTCTTCGTGAAGGAAGCCAACCGCCAACACAACTATACTTCGTCTCACCTAGTCTCGCCCTAGCATGGACTAACCGCGAAGGCTGGTAGCTAGCGCGAGCGGCCAGCCTTGACTGCCTTGACTAGAGCACTTGCTACACGAGCGCTCGTGCAGCCGCCGGGGCTTCATTCAAAGCGACTAGCTCGCGCTTTTAGCACGCGCGGCTAACAATAGTCCATAATAAGGTGAGTCGAAGTATACCTCAGTAACCTCATCATTATCATTACACCTCCTTCTCCGAAAAAAAAATTGAAGGTGAAACTGACATTGAATAGATGGCGCTGCCTACCCACCAATACAATTTTTTTTATAGATGCTGAACTATAGCAGTACGTTGCTACAGTGACTGCAGCAGCCAGCAGCAGCGGAGTTGGCGTCGCGTCGACTACGCATTTTTATTTTCTTGTTTTCAGCTTGTCTTCGGTAAAATTTCTCTTCCCACCTGTACACAACAGTAATAGGTAAGTGTCTGGCCTTCCAGTAGTTCTTGAATCAAACGCGAGGTAATACCGAGAAACTCAAAACACTTCGAGATCGCGCAGGCCGGAACATCTCGTGGGTTAGGGTTAATGGGGCCAGAGCTTGGGTCTGCGACGCTAGGCTCTAATGACACCAGCATCATTGAATAAGATCGCAGCTGAGCTCCGACCGGTCTGGATCCTTTTCATCTCTTGATCGGTTAACTGCAGGGACCAGATCGGACAGTAGCTGCGTGTGCCGTTGGCCTAGCCAGGACCCTTTCTTTTTTTTAGGATCATTTGATGCGCACTCTTCTGCTTTGGGTTCGAGATTAATGACGACATAGCAATGCTTGGCATGGTGCATGTTGACGACGACAGACTGGATCACCTCGGTTTCAAGGTGTAGCTCCGTTCCGTTCGAATACCAAACAAAGTCCCGAGAAATCCGGACATCTGGCTCGGACGCAGACGAACCTTCAGGACGTTTGACTGTTCGAGTGCCTAGCATTCTTTTGTAACCGCTTGCTGCCAAAGAACACTCGCATTCAGATCTTCGTACTACCTATGACAGGGGTCTCAAACTCGTTTGAGTGTGGGGTCCAGATAGCCCACCCCGAACGGACCCGGGCCAACGTAGGGGGGGGGGGAGGGAGGGAGGGAGGGAGGGAGGGAGGGAGGGAGGGAGGGGAGGGGAGGGGAGGGGGGGGCAGGGAGGCAGGGCAGGCAGGCAGGCAATATGTTGCTATTTTGGGACAAAAATACAAACAAAAAACACCAGTGGTGTTTCACGTTGGAAAGCAGCCGACTGTTTCAGGAACATTACAGATATTTCCTAGGCAAGTATTATTGTGTTGTCCGCTTTTTATAAGCTCATTGTTCTGCCACCTTTAGCTTTCATTGGCACTATGACTACTACTGGGTTTACACCTGTTATGTGAAGATTTAAAACATTGCCACACCACAGTACTGGCAGTTTTCAATGGAACGAGAGCAAGCAAACCGTCCTTGCCCTGTCACACACATTCACTAGGCTCAGCAGGCATATAAAACATTCTCTTCATACTGCAGTTTCTGCTTTCCTGACGATTTTGTAGCAGCGTTATAAGAACATCCTTTTATTTTAAAGGTATTGTCTGAAAGCTAGAAACCCGAACTCGTAGCTTTATTTTGGGAAGTTGCTCTTGCTGAGCAAGAGTTTGTGCAGCCAAGGTGCCTCGTTGGGCAAAGAGCTCGCGCTTGTAGCCTGGTTGTGGTATTACCATTCCGGTTGATTCACGTAAGCAAATAACGAGAAGGCAATATTTAGACGAAGCAAGTCTCCGTAAAACAGATAAGGGGAATAGCGCAAAATGCGTGAACACTGCATACGAGCAGAGTTCCCGTTTGAGTGGAAATAAATTGACGATGTGCATGTGGTGCTCGAGACATGGGAACGGAGGCTCGCAGCCGCTGAAATGCTTGCGGGCTGCTTCCCAGAGCGTCGCGGGCCGCGTGTTTGAGACCCCTGACCTATGAGAACTGGTCAGCTTCTAACTTTGTCAGAATTATTTTAGCACAATCAATGAATAATCCGATAAAAACAATAAAAAATGTATTGGTTTATTGAAAGGGTTCCTGGGCTCCTGATAGGTGGCACCAGTGCCTTCTTTCAGTCCTATATTACAGGAGAGCCCGACACATTTAAGCACAGTCAAACGCAGACGTGTGAACAATCCTTTGGGTACTACAAATCTAAGCGCTTTCCATTTGAGCTTCTTGGCTTCCGCAGCAGCTAAATCTCAACAGCAATGCACAGAAAACGGAGGAAAGGATCTTGGCGTTCCTTGTAATCGTAACAGCCTAAGATATTGCTAGGCACCAGACACACGGTAATTCTCAAACTATTGTACGCATTGCTGTTGAGGGTATGCTGAGAGCGAGCTTTGATGGGATTCAGTTTGCATCATTAAAGGGATATTTGAACGAAATTTGAAATATACCCATCGTGTTCAGAAATACGCTCAATATGATCCACAGTATCCGTAAATGACAATCGCACGTTTGTATTTTGAGCCTGATGGCTGTATTTTTTCGTTATAAACGGCCCAATCTGGCAAGCACTCGGAGAGCAGCCTGAGGAGAGCACGTCACATTCGGCGCAGTCGTGACATAGATTGTCTCAGGATGAGCAAACCTGCGGCGAGCTGACGTCGTCGGGATGCCCTAGCCGTTCCAGCCACCAAAGCACTCAAAAGCACGCCAGCAATCAAGCCACCACAACTAACTGCAAAGCTACTTTTGTATGAATTTTGAGTGACTGGTTAATCTTCTATAATCTTGTAAAGGGGAATAGTGACCTCTGGGACACACAAAGAGAGTCCCGGTGAGAGAGGAGTTCCTCCCTCCCCTCGTCTCTCGTGCTGGTGGGAGAGCTGTTGGGATAACGTCAGGTTCAAGGCATGGATAATTCTAGGCAAGACAGTCATCGTCGCTACCTGTCAAGGTTCCTAGACGGGCATACAAACAAGGCTTTAGCGACATCCACCAGGTGCCCCTTGCTAATTTTTCAATTTGTTTTAAAATTTATTTTCGTGTCTTTTTTATCAAGGTATTGGTGTATCCGATGTGATACTGATCCTTTGAACACGTATAGACCAAAAAATAAGCTCCGAAATTTCTTTGTAGGATCCCTTTAAAACTTTAATTCATATATTGCTGCCGAGGGCATGTTGAGAACGAGCTTCGATGAGAATCAACTTGCCCCATTAAAACTGCCATTCTTGGCAGCTGGTAAGTTACTTTACACATGGATAGTGCTGATGACTAGATATGAATACCAAGTATTGGTGGTAAAACATGCCGTTTGAATACACCCTTCAAAAAATGTTGTTGTCAAGGTTGGAATGTTGATGCCACATCATACAGTGTCGGAGAGAGGTGTTTCTGTGAATGACGGGTCCAATATTTCTTTGTGTCAACTGACCGTGCAGTCGTGCCAATCAATCAACTTTCCACCCAAAGAATGCTCCCGTCGAACGTATGTTTGTGTGGTGGAAGCAGTTCATACGCAAAATTATTGAACCACACATGAGAAACAGGCTTATATGTTGCACTACATGTTTGAGCATGGTTGTGCATGCTTTCTTCCCCTGCTGTCTCTCGGCAACATGCAGAAGCGAGTGACCTGAGCGACCTTGGGACATGTTTAGCTTGACACAATGATCCCTGGTTGTTCTTGTTTTTCTCTTGGAATTGAAATTTTCTTATGAAGACTGTAGTCGCTGACAAGATGATAAGGACATGGTGGAGTACCTTCTTTTGTTACGTCTTCAGCGCGAGCTTCTAGCTTTTATAATGCTCGGCATCTTGTAGGCCTCATGCATACACATGCCACCAGAGCCTGACGAAAGGCAACTTATGCTTGCTGGAGGCCTGGCATTCTAGAAGGACACCCTGCCATTTTGTGTCCTGTCAGTAACCGGTAGCGTGACGGAATGTGCTCTTCTCATCTTGGGTAATTTTTCATTTCAAAATGGAAAAAAAAAAAAAAATGCCGGGTGTTGCGTTTGCACGGTATACATCACAGCTTTTTTGAACATTTTATTGGATAGCATTATTTTATAGATCTGCTTGGCTTCCGCATAACTTTCTTGAAATAGTCGCACCTGACGGCCAACATCTTTCCTGCTGGTATCTGAATTGAAAACGGCAGCCATTGTGCAGTCTGCATTGGAATGCACTGGAGGCTTCCGCAATGGTTGCCATGTTGCGAGGCACACCCATTGCTAATGTGGCCGTTTCTTTGTGTTCCCACGGCAGGGCTGAAGTGGCACGGGGACTCCGAGAGCGGCGAGATGGCGTCTACGGCAGCGGCATTTCAAAGTAAGCCGGGGAACTCGGGGAGGCTCCAAAAGCTCGGAGGGCACTGCACAAGGACAGTATTACAAGATACTGTAAACAACTTAATTTTTGTGAAGATCTAATTTTCGTGAATTTTGTGACCGCAAAAATATTGCAAAACACTGATTCAGCAATTGAAGTGCTGCACCATTTGCACCCAAGGGTGCCACGAATGAAAGTCTTCGACATCATGCGCCAAAATGCAATTTTTGCTAAGAGTTGCACCACATCTTTTCTAGAGGTATGCTTAACTGCATATGTTTTATTATTGGTTGGCTTTAATATTTAGAGAAGTAGAAGAGGGTACAGATATGTATTTCACGGCGTCTCTACTCACCGTATAGTTTCGTTCATCTTAGGTCAGAGCACAGTCGAAGGATCAAACATATTTAACCACAAACACACATGCTAAAAGAACATGTCGCGGAACAGTTGCTGTACCTAGTTGGTTTAGTTGATGAAAGAATGCATACATAGAAGACGGACGAATGACATGATGTCGCGCTTTGACACTCTTTGGTTGGTCCCATTGGCTCGTGGCGTCGGCTGCAATTTAAATTAAGGTGAAACGAAGTCTAGAGATTGCTCGTCAACCGTGCTTACCAGTTGATTGCCAACATGTCTAAATTTCCAGGCGATGTCAACTCTGTCGGGAGCTAAAAGTTGCGAAAAAACATTGCAAAAGATAGGATGGCGGCTACTGTGATAGACAGAACCAGGGTCTTGTACTCCCGATGAGGTCACTTGTTTATCATGTTTGCCGCGTGCCTTTGTGCCGCCTCTCACCAGCGCTCACGCGTCTAGCTTCACTGCTTGGCACCGGAGTGCTGAGAGCAGCGGCTGACATGGGTGACCGCCTGGAGTTAGAGCTGTCGATCGGAAAAGCAGTGAACTTTGACTTCACTTTGGTTCCAATGCCGCTAAGGAGCAGTGTCACTTTTAAAGCACAAGTGTAGGTTTTCGTAATACTTGTGGGTGGTTGTTTTTTCAGTTTGTAATATTAGTCTTGAGTTTGGTAGGTTCATTTAAACTTTAAAGGGGTGGGTGGGTGAGGCACATTTTTATTGATAGACATACTTCAGCGGATGTGCTGGTGTCTGCAGAAATTTTACAGAGATTATATTTACATGCTAAATAAACTATCGAGTGTGAAAGTGGGAGGAAAAGGTATTACCCCAACTGAAGAGTTGCTCTATGATTCATTTTTCAACCATTTTGTGAGTATCCATTCTAAATTGAACCTACACTGACCAGAGAATTATTTTTGAAAACAATGTGCTCTAAGTTCTTTTTGCACGCTATTGACTATTACATAAGGTTATAAGTAATGTGGTCCAGTATCAAAAAGAAACGCTCAGTCGTTAGCAAGGATGAATTCCTTTAGTGACACAATAACTTTTTCAATTTCTAGTGATGTGCTAACAGATGTTGGAATCTGCTCCAAAAGCATTGGTGGCCGCTCCAAACCTATACCTTGCCTGCTACCGAACCTGCTACAAGAGGTCAAATTCCGCTTCCATCACTGCTGATCCCTCAAATATATCGCCACGTGGTAACGAATACATAGCATATCACTAACAATAGTGAAGTTTGGTGCCCATGAAAAAGCCCCGAAACCCACCCTTTGCAAACTTTGCTGAATATATAGAGCCCACGAAAAGTAAGCTGTTTGCAGTATTCAGTATACTCTCATCATTGGAATGCAGCAGATGTTTTTGCTTGTGCACAATTGGCCCGGTGCCAGGGACAGAGAGAGCAGCACCTTGCAACTTAACTGCTAAAACTAGAGGTCCGCAATAAACTGACATCAAAAGGGTGACCTCCACACTCTAAGAGACACTTTGAACAACGCTTGTCCAAGCTTTGCCCGAGCCATTCAGTGGTTTGCTCTCAAAAAGTAGTGCTATACCAATCAATCCATTATGAGTGATTGAATATATCGCGATAAACTGCAATTGTTGCGCACCTATGGTTCATGGTGCGCAAAAAAATATGGAACACAATGCTTAGGGGCACTCATCAATCTTTCTAAATTTCCCTATCGGCTAGCAAGTTCCCCTATAAGTTGCGCCATTAGGGTCCAGGTTTTTTACAGCAGAGCTGTTAAGGGCTAGTTTTCCCAGGATCATGTCCCCTGCGAGGAAATGTCGACACAAAACTCTGGTTGCCGCCGTCGCTCATAGATGGCGGTAGCTGTCCAGAGTGTTGTGTTTGCCAGTTGTCCGCTTGCCGCTGTCGCTCATGGATGGCGCAGCCTTTCAAGCCTTACCACTCTGGCTTGCCGACTTGCGGCCGGTCATTACTTCATTCCCACCATAGTACAGCTTCGCTGGTCTTTCTCTTCACCAAAGTGGAAAGGCTAAAAGTTTTTTTATTGCACTTCATTGTTCCAACATAACTAACAGAGAACGCTTTCGCTACACATTCGTATCCCACGCGCGCTCGATACCTAGTGGCACTGCCCGTCGGAACTGCGTGCATTTGCTTCGGGCCACAACCATACTGCCGAAAAGACCAGCAAACTCGAAGGTGGGCTTGGTACGGGACACGGTCGACGACAGGGGGTCAACCGTAGCAACCCCGGTGTCTGAAAGGCACGCCGCTTGCAGGCCTCGCCGAACTGGCCCACCGGGAGTACCAGGCGGGCGACTACGAGAATGCGGAGCGCCACTGCATGCAGCTCTGGCGACAGGACCCTTCGAACACGGGGGTGCTGCTGCTGCTGAGCTCCATCCACTTCCAGTGCAGGCGCCTCGACAAGTGAGCCCACCTTGGCCACGGTGCCTGGAGCGCCTCTGCAAACATTGTGTTTACCGCGACCTCAGAAGTGCTCGCTCGATTTCCGCCCCGCAACGTCGTACGAGTGTCACGCCGTCGCCGGCTGCAACCTTGGCAGCGTCCAAGGGGCAGTGGTGGATGCGGCAGATGCATGCTCTGCTGCCGGTTGCTCTCCAGCTCGACAAGGAAGTCGGGATGCCGCGATGACGGCGACACTTGCATCTGCTCTTACTTTCTGCCAAAACTTGTACGACATCTGATGGCACGACGCGCCACTTCGGGACCCCTTTCCATGCGTGGACAATGTGCATCGAATTGGGATCATGCAACGTAACTGTTGTTTTAGGAAGTGATGTAGTCAAGGTTAATACAGTAATCCCGCATCAGTTTGAATTCTGATATCACGCAACGACAGCTTACTTTTTTTAAATATGCCGGTGGAGGCGCATGCTAGCCCTTTCTTAACTCTTCTCAGGGGGTCGGGTGGCCGAGCATGTTGGCACACTGCAGCTCGGAGTATGTGGAGTGAAAGGTAGCGCGGCAGAACCCGGGGATCCCCCCGGGTTCAATCCCCACCCCCACCCAATTCGATCTGGATTAGCATCCTACTGGCATGCGGTCGGGTATCGCTATCAGGTCGCACTGCACCGGCTAAATTCCTCGTCTATGGCGTAAACCAGCATCGCCGTACCTCAGAGGCAGACCAACCTTATGCTGTCTAAACACGAAATTTGGTTCTTAACTCCGTCCAGGTCTGCCAACTTCTCGACGCTGGCCATCAAGCAGAACCCGCTGTTGGCGGAGGCCTACTCGAACCTGGGCAACGTGTACAAGGAGCGGGGCCAGCTTTCGGACGCCCTGGAGAACTACAGGCACGCCGTGCGGCTCAAGCCGGACTTCATCGATGGCTACATCAACCTGGCCGCCGCCCTGGTGGCAGCGGGGGACATGGAGCAGGCCGTGCAGGCCTACGTGTCCGCCCTACAGTATAACCCCGTGAGTGGAAGGGGTTTCCGCACGGCCCATGGCCCCCGCGACCTCATTCCGCTCGTCCTCTTAAAGGCCGAACTGCAGAGCCGTCTTCAGCCGGGAGGAAAACCGTTTATTTAATAATTTATTTATTTACATTATTCTCGGGGCCATTAGGCATTAGAGAGGGCCGTGGGTGTTAAATCACAATGTTAAGAATGACTTCACGAAATCTGATGGGGTCCTCAATGGTAGCAATGTCTTCAGCGAGGCTCATTCCAGTCCACAATTGCGTCGGGGAGAAGAGCGTTTTGATTTGCTGGGAAAAACATCGCGGCCAGGCTATTTTCTTACAATGATCTAGTCTTGCCGAAAAATAGGTTGCTTGAGAGAGAAGATACTGATTTAGCACTGGTGAAAAAAGGCTTTGTGAAGAAGGCAAGCGTAAGTGGGGGAACGCGGAACATGATTAACAACTTGCCAAAAAATTTGGCAGGGGTTATTGAGTAGTAGGGATGGAACAGTCTCCTGGTGAAAAATATGTTTCTGTTGCTCAAGCATGCCTTTGTACTCAAATGCACATTCATTATACCTATCCCAAGATTCAGCTGTTTTTATTTTTAGCTGTTCGAAAGAGAATATTTTCTTATTGTTGAATGCTTTCAGTGAGCGCGAGTACCGTGGGTTAGAAGAACAGGAGCTTACGGTGAAACCAGACACAGAGGAGGTGCATTCAGGGGGATTGGTTAAAACTAAGTCTAATATGTTCAAACATGTGTCTGTTACCCGAGTGGGAAACGAAACCATCCGAGAGAGATTAAAATCTAGACAGGAAATTTAGTTTCCTTCTCTCAGCTTCCTCTCACACTCTTCTCTCCTCTCCCCACGGGGACATGTCTCTGAGCTACTTCCCCCAGAAAGGAGGAGTGCCTCCCTCTTTCTCGAATGGAAAGGAAAAGAATTGGTGGATGGTTTCCTCCTTTCTGGCTGCTCGTCAACCTTTAGGGTCCATTCACACGGCGTCATTTGCTTACGTTATGCTGCGCGTCACCGAGAAATCAGCTTGCCATATGTTGCGTGCAAAGCTACCTGAATCGGTTGTACGCTTATAACGAGGCATGGATGTCCCGGTGGCTTGTTGTAGGCAGACATAAGCTGCTGTAATTTAATGTGACATGGGCAAGAGGTTTTGTGTGAACGGAATTTCGCTCTTTAAAAAAAACTATGCAGTGCTGTTCAGGTGCACATCCACAGATCCCCCTTGAGATGCAACTCTGCTGATACAAGTATTATTTGAGTTCTGTCTGGGATAGATAGCTGGTCCAGGCGTACTAATTAAAACGCTGTGCTAATTTTTTCTAAATATCTTTGTTGGTTTTAGGTTTGTTATAAAGAATATTTTTGCCTTCGCGGTAGCAACTTTACGAGAAATGTAAACACATGTGACAGAAGTCTGTGTCATTAGTTTAAAATTAACATGAAAAAGATTCCAGACGTTTATGCTTCTCTGTAATGCGAAATTAGAGCGCAGCTCTTGAGGTATGTTGATTTGGTGATATACCGTGGTAGAAAATTCGAGAAAGAAATATAGGGTGGTTCAAGTCACCAGGCTCGATCTAAAATGGACCGTAAAAATCGACGCCTGCACATAGCCATCTAAACTTTTCGTCAAAGATGTATTTCACAGGTCGTCTTTTTTTTTTTTTTTGTAAAATTACAAAGCGTAGATTTCTTTTAGTAAAAAATAGGGCCAAAAAACTTGCCAGGGTCTACGGCGGGTGGCGACCCAGACGACCAGGTCCAGTAGCGGGGTGTGTTTGGCGTTCGTATTGATAGATGGCGTTGGGAGCAGTGTCTGAAGGTAGAGCCGATCTGCGAAAGATAGCAGACGACACGCAGACGAAATCTATCAGCAGCAAAGGCGCCGCCGTTATGCAGACGTGTTTTTTTTTACTTTAAGTTGTGCTTTTATTGTTCGCATTTATTTTTTAACCGAATGTACATTTCAAAAGGATTATATTCATTTTAATGAACCACGGTGGTCGTGAGCCGTTGCGATGAGGAGGTAGCGCCATCTATCAATACGGACGCCAAACACACCCCACTACTGGACCCCTGTCGTCTGCGTTGCTGCCCGCCGTAGACCCTGGCAAGTTTCTGAGCCTTATTTTTAACAGAAAGAAAGCTACGCTTTGTAATTTTACAAGAAAAAACCGAGCTGTGAATTGCACCTTTGACGAAAAGTTTAGATTGCTACGTGCCGGCGTCGATTTTTACGGTCCATTTTAGATCGAGCCTGGTGACTTGAACCACCCTATATATATATATATATATATTAGATTTTTTTTGTTTCGTTAAAACGGAGGACAAGGTGGGAGGGAGCCCCATAATGCAACACGCGCGGTGTTTGTTTCAACGGTAAATGTTTTTGGCTAGTTGCTCTCGATTTTGCGAAGCCGCATCTCGTGAAGCCGTGGCCTGTGACAATACATGAGGTCACAGTTTCCCCGCTTAATTTAAGGGAGGACGCGGGTCCTAAAAACGCAAAAATCGCGAAAAAGCTTGTTTTTCAAAAATCCTGTATTTGGATGCCTTACATATCCAAGCACCTCTCTCCAAAATATTATAGCGTAATTCAAACTCAAGGTATAAAGAAACAATAATGACGTCGCGCGGAATGCTCTCAAAATCTCGAAATATAAAACGGACGTCAAAACGCGCGCCCTCCGCGCTCCGCCGGTGCGTGCCCATTCGCGGCCATTTTGATCTTGTTCGAAAGCTTGCTTCTTTGTCTACATTTTTGGCGCCATTAAAAATGGCGTCCGCCCGGGGAAAGCACAGAATACCGCGTTTCCCTGGAGAAAGAAACCGAGCTACCGATTGGCTAAGAAGCACGGGCCGCAGCGAGCGCTGTCGCTATTGGCCGAAGCGCATGCCTCCTCTCCTGAAAAAAATAATTCTCCTCTTTCTTCTCTCCTTCCTCGCGACGCGGAAGGAGTCGGGAGCAGCCGATATCGTTGTTTGTCGTCTGCTAGCGGTTGCGTTTTGGCTTCAAGCACGTTATTTTTCGGCGTTCGCCTGCTTTGTTTGGCTCGACGTCTTTAGGAGACATCAATAGTGATCGCGATGCCTAGCGTGAAGCTTTCAACGCAGCGTGCGTACGGCAAGCGGAAGCGTCGGGCGTAGAACAAGAGGACTTAGCTCGCATCGCCAGCCGCGTTGCTTGCGGCGGACATGCGGCAAGTTCAGCTGCCAGCAGCTGCATCGTCTTCCGAGGTGCCCGCCCCTGATGTGAGCAATGAAGAAGACAATGGCTTCGGCCCTGGTGCGTCACGACTCGACTCGCATTTCTACACGGCAAGTGAAACTGCTCAACGTGCGGGGCGGGCTGACGAGATGAAGCAGGATTTGGCCGCGAAGCCTACCACACAACGGAAGTTTGACCTCCTTAATGTCACTGTCGAGGATAAAGAGACAGATTTCGGCACGCAGTTCGTGATCCTGGATTTGAACGTGTTGAACACGTTCTTCGCGACCACCAAATGTGAGCAGTGCGGAATGGCCGCGCCCATTCACAAGCTGGTGCTTTGAAAACGTCCCCGCGTCCCCTAAAAAAGCTCTTCTGAGGGCTAACCAATTGTTGCATATGCGGCTGCTTTCCCTACCCGTGTCTCTCCCTTAGTATGAAATTCAAACCAAAGGCATTCCACCCATCTAAAGATTCAATGTTGTTAGTTATGCATACCGAAATTTCAAAGTCGATTTTCTCAGCTTTGGTTTTTTCAGCCTCTTCTCCGGCCAGGAAGGCTTTTTGATTCACTTGCGCTCAACCGATTTTCATAAACTTGGTACTATTTTCTTTGGAATCAACTAGACTGCAAGCTAAAGCTATTTTTATTATGATATTTTGTGGTATATAAAACTGGCATTTCATTATTAGACATTGTTATAGCCGTTATTATATGTCTTCTATTCACTTTAATTCTTTTACATGATTATAGGGTGCTAAAGAAATAAAAATAGCTTTAGCTTGTATGGCAATTCTTTAGAAAGCAATTGATACCTTTTTTCATTAAAATTTTAATAAGGTTTTTTAAAACCCTTCCTGAAATTAGCTAATTAATATTTTATTTTGTTGATAACTTTTGACAAAGAAGAGATATCTGAAATCTGATTGCAGTTACGAAATCAGCACAATAAACTGCATGCCTGTGCAGAAAATCATTAATATAGACCAATAAACAAAAAATATTTTTTGAGAACCCACTTTCTCCCTTAGGGGGACACTGCTCTTTGAGGCAAAAATATGCTAAGAAAACACATTTTTGAAATTGTGTTTTTCGAAGATTGGCAGGCACTTATCATCTTATCCTGAAGGTTTTTCTTTCAATAAATCTCTCTCATCTTGAAATATTGTCTTGGAAACAAAGTAAAATGAGTCTGTGGAATGTTCTTTTTCTTATATTATTTCTGAGTAAACTATTTACACCCTTTACTATTTCATGGAAGCCATATCTCCACTTGCACATGTCTAATCTTCATATTTTTTTCTTTCTCTGCTAGTTATATGTGTGACATGTGCAATAAGGGGTAGAAATATATTAAATAGGGTTATCAGCCTTTTTGTAGGTGCCTTTTAGGCATCATGCAATAAATCATTTTGAAACTGGAAAGTTCAAAGGTGTCCTAAAAAGTATAAAAAGCATCCTAGAGCTTTCATTTATGCCTTGTTGGATTCCACGTACCTTTTAGTTCACTGATATATGTTTATTGTTTTATTTCACTATTTCAATTTGTCTTAATCCCTCCCATAATCTTTGAAAATGGAATTTTCGATATTAACAAAACTAATTAGGTTACATCAAAACTAAGTACCTATTTGTAGTCAGATTGTAATGGGAAATAGGCTATGTAAATTTTATTTGAATTGAATCGCAAGTTATATAAAAAAGCTCTAGAAGCAGTGTTGCCCCTTAACTAAAAAATTGATGCCGTGTGACCTCAACACCAGTTTAGTTTCCCCGCTAAATTTACCGGAGTAAATGATGTCGCATGACTTCGTGTCACCTCACCTATGAACAAATTCAGTTTCCCCGCTAGATTTAGCGGGAAATTTGACGTCACGTGACCCCAACACCAATTCAGTTTCCCCGGTAAATTTAGCGGAGAAGATGACGTCGGAGGACTTCATGTCACGTGACTTATACACAGTCGGTTTCCCCGCTACATTTAGCGGGAAACTGACTCCCCATGACCTCACCACCAATTCAGTTTCCTGCTAAATTTAGTTGGGAAACTTAACGCGCAGTGTTGCATTATGGGACATCACAGACCAAATCAGTTTTGTCGCTAAATTTAGCGGGGAATTGAATTGGTGTATAGGTCCGTGACTTCCCATAATGCAACACGCGCGGTTAAGTTTACGCTGACGCTGCTGTATGCGGAAACGGGCGCCTAGGAGCTGCGCTCTAAAAAGGCACCCACCAACGACTCCCTAAACACGACAGATTGGTTGTCTTGAAACGGGTTCCCTCACATTGAAAGATTACGTGGCGGTAATTTTCTTTTACTCTATGAGAAATGGTATGGTCAGTCGCAGTATGAGGACCAGCTTAGTTCTAGTTGAAAGAAGTAAAATTCCTGCATGAATGCCGCATGGGGTGCTTCTGGCATGCTGAGGTACGAAAACGACTGCTACGCTCTGACACTGGGAAACGTGGTCGGCTATGCCAACCTCTTTTTAACCATTTATCATACTCGAGGCTCCCTGCATGGCTTTTCTTCCGTCCCGGTCAGGGCGCCGCCAGGCCTGCTCGTTCTGCCGCACCCCATACATGGTGCGTCGGTATTGCACTCGGCCCCACCTTTGGTTGACCTGCCACGTGGCATTTTCCGTCTAATTAAAATTGGCGACTAAAGCTATTAGATTAAAAGCCTAAACAACAAAGCTGTTCCTTAAGAAAAAAAAAAG
The DNA here is from genome assembly GCA_037355805.1 of Ixodes ricinus. Classification (NCBI taxonomy): domain Eukaryota; kingdom Metazoa; phylum Arthropoda; class Arachnida; order Ixodida; family Ixodidae; genus Ixodes; species Ixodes ricinus. The sequence continues at coordinate 171,922 of JAZHYW010057561.1, read as the reverse complement.
AAAAAAAACTAACGTGGTTTTGAAAAGACGAGGTCCAGATGGAAGAAGCGGGCGAAAGGAGCGTAGAAATGAGTCGGGGACCCATGAATAAGTTGCGCTCCTTCGATGAAAAAGAGGACTGATCGTGCTTGACTCCGCAAAGTGTGCTGTGTGAGGCCGGATGGCAGTGCCCACAAACCTGTCCTCTTTCTGTCTCGTTTCAGGATCTGTACTGCGTACGCAGTGATCTGGGGAACCTGCTGAAAGCCCTAGGTAGGCTAGACGAAGCCAAGGTACGCCACCCCCGTCGACGTCTCCTCCGGCCTGCGCGATCTGGAGTTCTTCTTCCCGCACCCTCCTCCCCCCACTTGCATTTTGGTTCCTCGACGGTAAAGCGGGGTATAGTCGCTGACGGAGTGAGAACTGCAGGGCGACTTTTTCCGCCACCCAGCCTCCAGCACCCGGTTGTTGCCTTTTGCTGCGCACTTGAGTTTTACGGGACACCCAGGCATTATCCGAAGTAGGAAACTCGCACTGGACACCTGCCGTTCTCATGCTGTCAGTGACCATAGCAGAGCCACTCCTCTTGCCGAGGCCAAGGGACAGAGCGGGCCAGGCTCGAAGCGCCAAGCGCGGCGGCGGCAGCGGCAGCGGCGCATCGTATCGTGGCTGGGTAACAGACTGCTCCTTGGTTTTCAGTACCACCTTTGAACCCCAGCGCCCCTCCCCCCACCTTGGTTGGCCACTTTTTGGGCCTCCCCGACACTCCTGCCAGCAAGCAAAGTGCGAGCTCGACGACGTCTTCCAGAACCACGACGACGACGCGGCCAGGGCGCAGCGGCGGCGTAAACCCCGGGCTCTGCTGCCTGCACCGCGTGGCCGGAGAGTCTGCTCGAACCTCTGGGATTCTTGCGGCGACACGAGGAGGGTCTCGGCGAGGATTGCTGGCGGCCCGAGCAGAGCTTTGCGGCGGCGGCGGCGGCAATGCGCAGCCGAGGCGTGCAACTGCGGTAGTTTGCGGTGGCGGTGGCGTAAGCGATGGCGGCAGCATGAGCGAGGGAGGCGGCGCGAGCGATGGCGGCGCAAAGCGATGGCAGTGTGTGCGGCGTAAGGTGATGCAGCGTAAAGCGATGGCGGCATAGGCGTAGAGCGATGGCAGCGCAGAGCGATGGCGGCACAGAGCGATGGTGGTGAGCGGCGCGAGTGCAAAGCGGCAGCGTGCGTGCATTTGTTTTTGGTAATTCGAGTTTGGCCCACGCATTTTTTCGGAGCCCTTTTTCGCAGGAGGAGTGGCTACTGGTGAACAATGTGTCTGGGATGGTGACCCGCACCCGCCCGGGACGCAGTACTCGGCGCAGGTGCGGGCCACAGTCTCCCAGGGGAGAGAGAGTTTGCAGGCGTCCCAGAGAGTTCCGTGGCGCCCCACCGACTAATGCTCCTTCTTCTTTCTTCTCTCCCGAAGCCTCGGTTTGGGTGTAGTGTTTGGTAAGGCGGCCAGGGTAAGAAAGGCTCAGCGGCGTCTACTGCGACGGGGGATCTCGGCCGGCGGCGCTCCTCAGGCTGCGGTAACCTGGTCAGTCCGCCCCTGACGCTGGGCTAGACCCCTTTTTCTCTCTCTTCTCTGTGGCTCTTCCCCCCGCGGCCACGTGGGACCGCCCCCCGGGAGGCGAGCCACGGCCACCCGCCCGCTTGGGGCACTTCCGGGGCGGTCCCGGGAGGCGCGCTGGCGACTTCGCCCGGCACGGAGCGGCAGCACGAGCGCGTCCCCTCCCCCGCGCGACGCCATTTCTTTTGCGAGGCCTGCGCGCGCGCATAGTTGGCTGCGAGGTGCGTCCCTGCGCGGCGCGGCAGCGAGCGGCGGTGACTTTGGTGGCCGCCGGCCTGATGTTTCTCCTCCCCACGGGGCGTGCGGGCGCACAGGCGTGCTACCTAAAGGCCATCGAGACGTGCCCCACCTTTGCGGTGGCCTGGAGCAACCTGGGCTGCGTGTTCAACGCCCAGGGCGAGATCTGGCTGGCCATCCACCACTTCGAAAAGGCAAGTACGGGCAGATGCCGCACACGGCACCTCGAAACGCGACTTTCACGGGTGCGTTTACTGCGTCCCAAAAGTGGTCCAATTATTTCTGCCCGAAACCGTCGCAACCGTGTTAACCTTGCCGCGATCCTGACGGTGGCACAGCAGCGTGTCCGGACAGGCTTACGCAAATTCTACCGTAGGTCGCGCCCTAACTCGACAGTCTGTGGAAGTTATGGCAGTCCCGAGTTAGGACTTTGCGACAACTACGGCAGACTTGTACGGCCACCTGCCAGGATCGTGACGGCACGACACTCCAGCTTCCGCGACTTAATTTGTTGCCACTTCGAGACCACCTCTGATGCAAGAGCAGTCGCGTGCAAAATCAGTACCACCTCGAAGACGGCCCACACGCGACGTCGTCGGTGGTGGATCTTGCTCCAAGCGATAAACACGCTGAAGCTTGACGAGAGTGGGCTAACGATGCGAGGTAGGCAGCGCTGCGTGGATGTACTAGCGACAAATGTTTTGGGTGAGGGGAAAGGTGTGGGCCTTGTAGGCGGTATTGGCTAAGCCCACCGGCAGAAGACTCGTTCCGTAGTGCCGTCGTCTCTTCGAAGCCGCTTATAAAGGCGCATCTGTGACTCAGGCGGTGGCGCTGGACCCCAACTTTCTGGACGCCTACATCAACCTGGGCAACGTGCTGAAAGAGGCACGCATCTTTGACCGGGCGGTGGCGGCCTACCTGCGCGCCCTCAACCTGAGCCCGAACAACGCGGTGGTGCACGGCAACTTGGCCTGTGTCTACTACGAGCAGGGCCTCATCGACCTGGCAGTGGACACCTACCGGTAAGCCTCTTTCCGAGCACCGGGCGTATCTTGGTGGCTCCAAGGCGAAGCGCCGGCCGACGGGTCCGAGGTGCTTGCAGTTTGACGGAGGCTCATTGCGGAGAGGGCGTCGCGTGACCGAGATTCTGGTTGCACGTGCCAGATGCCCTTCAGTCGGTTCGGCACGTGAAACCCCCAACTTGACTTTGATTCGCGGAAAATTTCCCGCTTATTTAACGGAAAATTTCCCGCTAAATCTAGCGGAAAATTTTCCTGCTAAATCTAGCAAAAATTTTCCTCTCTAATTTTAGCGAAATATTCGTCGCTAAATTTAGCGGAAAAATTCCCCGCTAAATTTAGCAGAAAAATTTCCCGCTAAATCTAGCGGAAAATTTGCCCCACTAAATTTAGCGAAAAATTTTTCCCGCTAAATTTAGCTAAAACTATTCCCCTAAATGGGGGCGAATGGGAGAGGAGGAGGGGCATAGCCCCCTCTACGTAGCTTCCCCTCCTCCTCCTCGAGAGCTGCGCTCCAATTCGGCGTTACAGAGAGTTGTAAACGGCTTTCCTTTTTTTTTTTCCTTTGCACGTGTCCTTTAAGCAAGTCGGCCGAGGTTAGGTCGAGTCGTTAAACTTCAGATCGCCTGAGGCTCTGCGGCCCGGGTTCCGGACGTCAGCCAATTGAAAACACATTAGCAAAAGATTCCTTTTAGTGCTTCATCATTAGCAGTTGAAACTGCATTCCTGCAAGATAAATCGTGATTTGATTGAACTGAAACGCGGTCCGATCCGAAACCTTGCCGGCCAGCAGCTCTCACGCGAGCGATAGATCTGTTCGGCGTACTTTAATCTTGCTCCGGCTCATCGCTTCGAATACGATAACTCCGTTAATCGTAGTCTGCTGCTTCGATATTGAGTTGTACAAAAAGATAAACCCAAAATGTGTTGCCCTGTTCCTCCTGCAACTGCACGTCCGTTGCTTACGCACGTCACATGGTTTGCACATATAATTACTATGTCGAGCATGTGTGGGTGGTGCTATAAGCAATGCTGGTTTGCATTTTGAGCAGCTGAAAGCCACTCAGAAAATATCAAGGACATTATCTTCAGAAACATTTGGTACTTGCTTTTTGGTTCTCACTAAGGCCAAGTTTTCGCATCTGTTACACTGTTTTCCCATCTACCTAGGTTCCACGCCAATCATGTTCATCTGTGCTGCTAAGCACAATTGAAATTGCTCCCGTGCTTGTCTAAGACACAAGCTTAAGTGCAATGAAAACTGATATGAGCTGCTCCTAGCCTGCTCCAGAATGTAGTTTTAGCTGCTCCCAACCCGCTCCAAAACAGCTGTTTCATCTGCTCCCGTGGCTTCTCCCAAGTTCATTTCATGAGTTCCACCTCTGCCATAGAACTTTTAAAAGAAAAGCCGACTCTTTTGTATCTTCTTTCCTTGGAAATCTCTCTGCCTTTTCACTGCAATGAATCCACGGTGCCAAAGCATGTCAGCCAAATCCCCATCGCCTATTGGATAAGAGCCTACCTCACCAGCACCGCAATCACAAACAATAAATAGCCGGCGAATGTTTTTTTAAATTTTTATAAAAGAATATTCTGATCCACCTTTTGTAGCATAATTAGCGATGTGACGGAAATTTCTGAATTTTATAATGCTCGGAGCCATGCATCATTTATCGTGTGGTAAACGAAGCAAGAGAGAGATCAGACTGCACCTGCATTGTCAACCCACGAGCGTCATCTGCTGAGGAGAGCTCGGTTGCGCGTGTTGCATGCTGGTCGCTGTTCCTGCTATCTGCTGAAAAACATGGCGTAGGTGGTGATCGTCGACGCAGTCGGCGTGGTGGAACCTCATCGTTCCGCGTAGAACTCTATCCTTGACTGAATTCTCAGTGTGTTCGCGATGATAATCCAGCACGTCCTAGAAGGGAAGATCCATCTACTCGTGCGGCGATGTTGTGGCGGCACCCTCAAGTCAACAGAAATGCTCGTGCCATCGTGTTTGTTTATTTCGACTACTGTGGTGCTTTCTTAGCATTTGTGTCCTCGAACATCGCCAAGATTTCTTATTTTGCGCATTTCATGCATGTTCTCAAGTTCAAGTTATTACTGGTATGTACTGTACTTAAAGGCATGTATAAAGGATGCAAATTTTGACGCGTTTTCATCACCCGAGAAAAGTGATTAGTGTTAGCATTCCTGAACGCTCGCAAGATCTGTGTGATCACAAAATCATATTTCTATGTTGCTATGTCGCTGTTCAGACGACATCGTCAATTGGTATCGTAGAAAAGGCTTGTGGCAAGATTTGTACTATTGGTAAAGTTGTGTGTTAACATCGTAATTGTCCAAGAGGGGAAACTACATGTTTTTCTTTTCTTTGTTTTCATCCACTCTGCCCTGCGAGCCTATCCTGACAAAATAAAAATAAAAAGCTTGAGCCCATAGAAAATTCTGTCCATTTTCTGCTACGCCAAAGAGTGGCAGCGCGTCCCCTCTTTTTAAAAGGCACTGTGGAAACGGCTAACGGCAGTGGAGAGCAGCCGTCATGCTGACGACCTGCTGCGCCTGTTGCAGCGGTTGCAGGAGTGTATACGCGCGGTGCAGAGTGGTTGTTCCGGCCGCTCTGGTCACAACGAACGCATTCGTAGCTAACGCGCTCGTTGCAAGTGCCCAAATTACAGTTTGTGCAGTCCGGAGCTTAAAAAGAAGCAGCTGCAGTTTCACCGCTTGCCACTCGAGGAACCACGTCGAAGCACTTGGTGCAGGCTCATCGGTTTGAGGGACCCCAGGTCTAAGGTCGTCCGTGTACGCTTGGAACATTTTGTATATTGGAGTCGCCACTCCTTGTCGTCCGATCCCGATGAGGAACTGGTGTCTTCGCCGGAAGACTTGCCACACTTTTCAACAGGCGTACCGGCCAATGGGACCAGTCCCATGCTGTTGCTGTAGCGCATCATATCTAATTGAATTTCACTCTGCTGCGATGTGTCTATGGCTATCGCGGTGATGAGAGGCACTGATTCATGAAATATGTCGGTGGCATTAGTGCCATCAGTTCAGTAAAACCCGTGGTAAAACCTACTGGCACACCGCTAACGCTCCCATTGTCTTACTGCCGAGAGAACTTCCGTTTCCGGTGCCAGAGTATGTCACGACCATCAAAATTTTGCCTTGGCTTGTTTTGTGGCGAGGTGGAGAGGAGGAAAACTCGAGATATTATTAATTCGTGGTGTAGAAGTTAAGAAACCGAAACGAAAATGTATGCCTGTTTGGCATGCAGTAAACATTTAATGTAAAAGTTATTTGGCAAAAGTAAAAAAAAGTCATTTCACGGTCCCTTTCAGTAAAGGTCAGAGTTTTATTCTTAGTTTTAGTGCATACAAACGGAAGGTTTCTACGGCCAGTCCCACACTACATTTGGGACTTCTCTGAAGTTCTCTGCTCTGTTCAGGAAACTTTGGTTGGATAATGCCAAAAGGAAATGGACGATTCAGATTTCAGATCTTTTTTTATTTTCAAATTATTTCTAGGAGTCTAGGTCTAAGGGTGGCTAATTTCGGTTTTGAATACGGAAGAACGAGGGGTCTCTACCGTCACTGTTTCGCCTCACTGGCGACATTCCTCCCCTTGCTGGTTTGACCTTGGGCGACTTGCATCCTTTCGCCGGACCATATTCTACGCCTTTCGTCGGGCGAAGGGGCACATAGGGTGTGGCGAGCCCAGCTTCCAATCCCGCTTGCCTCGCCCTCTGGTCTGCCGCTCACCGCCGTCCTTTCCGAGCACTCTGTTTGCTCGTATGTTCTTGCGACCACAGCTGTCGTTGGTAGCTGTCGAACCTCGTTGCTCCGCAGAACTCGTCGCGAGAAATTTCTGGAAGTGTCGACAGACGTCGTCCGTCCCTGACGGACCTGTGTTCCGGCGCGTGTGTGCAGGCGGGCGATAGAGCTGCAGCCCAACTTCCCGGATGCCTACTGCAACCTGGCCAATGCCCTGAAGGAGAAGAGCCTGGTGACCGAGGCAGAGGACTGTTACCAGACTGCCCTGCGGCTGTGCCCGACCCACGCAGACTCTCTCAACAACCTGGCCAACATCAAGCGGGAGCAGGGCTTTGTCGAGGAGGCCACTCGCCTCTACCTCAAGGCCCTTGAGGTGGGTGGCAGCGTAGACGAGCTCGTGCGATTCAACGTCGGCTCTCGAAGCGCTCGGGAGGGTTTCTGTAAAGGCATGAAGATGAACGAATTGCAGCGTTGAAGCCTGCTACATCAAACAATTATACAGACACGATCATGCTGACAAATACAGCGTGTACAGGATGTGTGTCTCACACGGACTATACTCCGTGTATGGTTTGTGTTAGATTTTTCATTCTTAATATTATGAAGGCGAAAGCCTTACTTGTCTCATTGCGCAAAAAGCGGCGTCGTTGTGCCCGAAAGAGGGCCATAAAAATATGTCATCAAGCACGCGTCGCCCAGTCGTATGTTCAAGGACAATGGCATCCTTATCGTCGTCCTTGAGGTCGTCCTAGACGTGCTCTAAGTGTCGTTCTCAGCGTTGTTCTCAATGCCGTCCTCTAGGCGTCGTTCTCGACATTGTCGTAGACATCGTCCTTAAGGTCGTCCTAGAAGTCTTCCTAGACGTCGTCCGAGGGACCGTCCTCGGCGTCGTCCTAGAGGTCATTCTAGACGCCGTACTTGGCGTCCATTTCTAGGACGTCGTCTTAAACTTCAGTACATGTAGAAACATTACTCGAAAACATTTCTTCTGCAAGACAATAATACTTTCGCCCTCCTACACGTCTGCAGTCTTAAAGGGGTAGGGAAACGAAATTCCAGCGCTCATTTTCTAGCTTGAATGTGTCACATGTTGCACCCTAACCTCAAATACACCAGTCTTCCGCTGAAAGGCACAAGAAAACTAATTTTAAAGCTAAATAAACGATCTTCCAATGTGCACCTGGTGGATGCATGCGGAGCCTATTTGGGAGGTAGTCTAGCAACGTTGAGGAATCTGCTACGTAGTCGTGACGTAGCAGATTCCTCTGGCGCAGCGCCGCTCCTTGGCATTTCAACATTTTCCTTCTTAGCTTTCCTCCTCAACTCACAAATCGCGCATTGAATCAAACAGTCCAAGAAGACGGAAAGGGTGGACTCTCCTCTTTCTCGGACCCCGATCGTGCAGCCGGATGCAGCCATTCTCCGCCTAGAAGATTAGCCAGTCGCTCAAAACTCGGACAAAAGTTGCTTTCCCCACCCCGTTCAGCCCTAAGCGTGACAGTGCTGTGGAAGCTACGTCGCTTCTTGGGGCAGCCACACGCTCGTCACCCTCACGGGCACTTCGAACGGCTCGGTTGTAACTCGCTGACGCTATTGACACCACCACAACGCTGACAACGCCACCAAGGGCAAGCTCATAATCCCGCCAGCCTTGCTACGTCACGAATGCGGGGAAACTTTTCTTTCTGTTTTTGTTTGCGCCGGATATCCCATGACGCATCGCGCCCTCCGTTCGCTTCTCTTCGAGCGTCGCTCGAGTGCACCGTTGGAACGAAAATTATAGCCAATCGTTCAAAATACAAACGTGCGATTATGAATTACTGGTTATTACACGTCATGCTTAACCTATTTCCGTACGAAATTTGAAAATTTCAATTTTTGTTTCTACGTACCCCTTTAAGTCTCGCATTGGCCGTTGCGTGTCAGTTTCAACGACCACCACCCCATGGCACTGCGTGTCCGTCAGCGTGCCAGTAACACAAAGCGTCCAAGGTCAGAGCGGCGAGGAGAGGGCGCGCTCTGCCATCGACGCAAATACGCCGCAGACGAAATAATGGAGCGGAAGAATGATGTTCATGCTTTTGCGATTCACAACTCTGTAAGCGCTTAGGTGTACCTCGAGCGTTTTTCGTTGTCACTCAATATATATACCAGTGCCAACAAAACCAAAGAAGAAAAGTCCTATGAAGTTTGTTGAAGTGGTAGTTTACACTATAGTCAGTGACAGGTTAAGAATATGGTGGAAGCTCTGCCTCACGAGCCTTTAATTTTCTATGGCACTTTAATGCCTCGCGAGCACACACGACCACATATTGGTAGGCCACTCTATACAGGTATTTAGGAAGGCAGCAAGTGCAGCTCTCAAGACTGGAGATTCCTGGACGATGATAGCGTTATCGGGAGCTCCACTCAAGAATAAATAAGCGAAGCGGAGAGCGCTTAAAGCTGGGCAGTACAATTCTCTTTTGATGGGCGACGGTTAATACAGAGCGTCTAGGAGAAAAGAGTCCAGGCATATTCCTGCGCTCTGCAAGTAGTGGAAGAGGCCATTCATACTCGAGTATCCAGCGTTCCGACCAGCAAAGTGTGAGTATGGTACCTAGAACGCGTGTCCGACTGGTGTATTTACTGCTTTCAAAAAATTCTCCCTCGATTTCTGCACAATGAAGCTTCGGCAGCCAATATTGGGACGCCGTAACAACGGCGAAGCTTACCTATGTTTGTTCATGCTTTTTGCCGGAACTTCTACGGCTACCCTACGGGATTGCGATGTCTGCCAGACATTTTTGACGTCATTTGTTGCCGCTTCGGGACCGCTTTGGATGCATGGGTGGAACAGGACGCCAAACACACGGGTCGGAGGCGCGACCCAGGTGCCATAGTTGCGTGCACCAAAGTGGTAGCACGTAGCCTGACTCGGCGTCCACCGTTGCGCAGGTGTTCCCGGAGTTTGCGGCGGCCCACTCAAACCTGGCGAGCGTGCTGCAGCAGCAGGGCAAGCTGGCCGAGGCCCTGCTCCACTACCGGGAGGCCATCCGCATCTCCCCCACCTTTGCCGACGCCTACTCCAACATGGGCAACACCCTGAAGGAGATGGGGGACGTCCAGGGGGCGCTCCAGTGCTACTCCCGGGCCATCCAGATCAACCCGGCCTTTGCGGACGCCCACTCCAACCTGGCCTCCATCCACAAGGACTCCGGGAACATCCCCGAAGCCATAGCGTCCTACCGCACGGCCCTCAAGCTCAAGCCGGAGTTCCCGGATGCCTACTGCAACCTGGCCCACTGCCTGCAGATCGTGTGCGACTGGACGGACTACGAGGGCGCATGAAGCGCCTGGTGGCCATCGTGGCCGAGCAGCTCGAGAAGAACCGGCTGCCCTCGGTGCACCCGCACCACTCGATGCTCTACCCGCTGTCGCACGAGTTCCGCAAGGCCATCGCGGCCCGCCACGCCAACCTGTGCCTGGAGAAGGTGCAGGTGCTGCACAGGTAGAGAGCCTATAGACCCAATGCGCCGTTTCCAAACAAGCCCACGTTTGCCCACACCCGATTCACGTGAGGCGATGCGTTTGCATACGCGCACTGCCGACGGTGGAGCCACCGCTGTGCCGCGATGGCGGAAAGTATATTTCGGAGAGTTTCCGACTGCCCGACGGGGGTCACAGTTTATGGGCCGCATTGGCGATACGAGTTGCGAGGAGGCGAGGGAAGCGACTATTGTCCGAGAGCGTCTCTGCCTTTCTGACCGTTTTCCTCCTCGCCACCCAACAACACGGTGCATGTGCACTTGCAATCGATCGTTGCGGGAGGTGTCCGCCATTAGATTGCAAATGCTCCCCATGGTTTAAGTTGGACCCTCTCCTAAATCTGGGCTCTTTGTGTGCAGGCAGCCCTACCAGCACCCTCGGCGGAGGCCGCCGGGCTGCCGGCTGCGGGTGGGCTACGTGAGCTCGGATTTCGGGAACCACCCCACGTCGCACCTGATGCAGAGCGTGCCGGGGTTCCACGACCGGTCGGCCGTAGAGGTGTTCTGCTACGCCCTCAGTCCTGACGACGGCACCAGCTTCAGGGCCAAGATTGCCGCCGAGGCGGAGCACTTCGTCGACTTGTCCCAGGTGCGCTCCCTAAGGGGGTGCTCATGTGACGTCCCCGCTTGGCGTCGACTGTCTTTTGTGTGCCGTCGTCAAAGCCGGCGTAGTTTCTGCGATGTCTCGCATCTCCTTCGCGAGTGCTCTTGTGCGGTTAGAGACGCGAACGAAGCCGCATGCTTGCGGTGGTAGTTTCGATGGCGCTAGAGTGCTTCGGAAACCATGCTAGCCTCGACGAGTGTCGCGGAAGAAAGTCGCCGCCAAGCGTAGCTGGAAGGTTTCGTTACATTGTAGAACACTGACGGGCTTGCCTGCAGTCCCCGAGGCATTTCACCACGTTTTGAAGCCCCGTATTTGTGGGAAATATATTTTGTTGCCTAGCCCTACCAAACATCTGGGAGCATCGGAACTGTTAAGATGCAGGTTCTGAATAACGGATTGCTGGCAATGTTTCCTAAAAAATGCGAGAGGCAGTGTTCTTGTTTGAAGAACTTTTGCATTCACTGTGGTTACTTCTATTATCGATAATCCGAGTATTTTAAGTTCAAAGTCGAGATATGACTGATGAAAGACAGGTACAGATGCCCACTAATTGAGAACTTTCGGGCAAGGCAAAGGATCTGCGGTCTATGTGAGGCAGTTTTCTGAATATCTTGATTCGTAGTCCTGGAACAATTGCACACCCTCGACGTGGTCCGCGTAATGATGTCGTCTGCCGCGACGTGCACACATTCGGTGTCCTCAAAAGTGCATCCTCGACGCGTCGTGTGCAAGGCCGAGACATGCCACCAGGAGTGCCCGTGAGAAAGGTCCGCTGCCCCTCTCGGTCCAGGTGCCGTGCAACGGAAAGGCGGCAGACCGCATCCATGCGGACGGCATCCACATCCTGGTGAACATGAACGGGTACACGAAGGGCGCCCGCAACGAGGTGTTGCCCTGCGGCCGGCCCCCGTGCAGGCCATGTGGCTGGGCTACCCAGGCACCAGCGGGGCCCCCTTCATGGACTACCTGGTGACGGACCGGGTGACCTCCCCGCCCCAGCTGGCCGGCCAGTACTCGGAGAAGCTAGCCTACATGCCCCACACCTTCTTTGTGGGCGACCACCTGCACATGTTCCCCCACCTGATTGAGCGGGCCATCATAGACGCCCGGGACGCCCGGCTCAAGGCTGCGTCGGGGGCCGCCGAACTGCCCGACAACGTGTCCATCGTCAATGCCACCGACCTGTCGCCCATCATCGAGAAGGCCGAGGTCAAGGTGCGTCGCCACATTTAAACCCCCCCAATCGAGACTTTTGTTATGGACAACATTCACCAGACTTTCTTAAAGAAAAATGTTGTTTTTGGTGAAACGAAAATATATCGGGTCATTAAAATAGATCTGAGTAATGCTCTGCCTGATACATCACATCCGTCCATGACAACAGATCTCTCTGCAGTCCCCCCTCAAGCCATATTCCCAGCTCCTCATTCCAAGCCCGACACATGTCAGGTTCAGACGGGGGGAGGGAGGGAGGGAGGGGAGGGAGGGAGGGGGAGGAGAGGGAGGGAGGGGAGGAAGGAGGGAGGAGGAGGGAGGGAGGAGGAGGGAGGAGAGGGAACCCATTCACTTATCGTTACTTCCACTAGGGTGTCTGGAGCGCGTCTTTGAATGGTGTGTTTACGGTGTTCTCAAAAGCGGTCCTTCAATTTTCGCCCAATCACGTAGAAGCGTTACGCCATCACCTGCCGCAGACCTGGCGATGCGGCGTGGAGGTGGCTGTGGCAGACGTCTCTTATGCTGTATGTTGCCCTCTTGCGAGAAAGTGAGCAGAAACCAAAGCAGATGGGATGCCTCCACAACGGCGACTTTTGAGTCTTTCTAGCTGGCATTTCAGCGACACGGATCGCAACATCTGACGTCGTGTTACGCCGGGCGTTGTGGCAAAATCTGGAGCAGTATGGGCAGAATAGGACAGTAAACACCAATCAGAGACGCACTCGAGGTATCGTGCCCGAATTAAAGCCCCGTGATACGTTTGTCTTACTAGTAGCGTCGTATGTGCTGGTGCACGAGGCCCGTGCCCCATAGAACCCTTGGAAGCTAATGGCAGCGCAGCACTCGCTTTGGCACGTGTGGTGGTTGGTGCTCGTAAAATACACAAAGAGTGAATTTTATTGCAGAGCCTTAGGCCTGAAGGCCTCCCCGATTTTTTGACGGGACTCCGCCACGGGACGCGAGAAAGCTCGCTTGTTAAAAACCACTTTGCGAGAGCTCACCGGTGTTGGTTTCGGGCTCGTAGCCGACAGTCGGGTCGACGCAGTCTTGGGGTAGGAGGCGCCTCGGTTGGCCACTACGTAGCGCGAGTGGTGGCCAGAAGAGGGCAACCTTGGGCGGGGCCTGCGGCGAACGATTAGCCGCTAGCGCGGCGTCGTAGTTAGGCAGGGCACTCGAATGTATAAGCTCGAGTTTACCGATCGCGGCTGTGGGCCCTGTCGAAGTTGCGGGGATTCCGCATAAGGTGGCACTATCGGTCGAACCAAACTTTGTCGTCCGTGCCGGGTAATATCGACGGTTAAATGCTGTCTCACAAATATGTGTCGTGACTTGGAACACAACAAATAGAAGCTAACTACCCAAACGTGGTGAAAAGTACTCGACGCTGGGGTCTACGTTAGAGACGACACCAACCCGTGGACACCTCTACTACTTAATCGAGGCTAGCGTAGCTTCCTCGTTTGTGCACACGCTCGGGCACCAAAGGAAACCACGCGGTCGCGCAAATAGCTCGACGACGTAGCATCAAACGGCGTGGAGCATATGGAGCGTAGGGCCAACGATCTCCACCGAGTCGAGTTTCGGGTAGCGTCGAACGCCTTCGTGCTGGCTCGACGTCGCGTGCGGGGGTTTGATTGCGACCCTCGTGCATTTCAGAAAATCCGGGAGGTGGCGGTGGCGACGTCCAACTCTTCGGAGGAAGGGGAGCGTGTGGAGGTGGTGAAGACGGTGATAGAGCTGCCCACGACGGTGCAGGCCATGATCAGCGGCGGACAGGTGCAGGCCCAGGTCAACGGGGTGGTGGTGCACAACGGACTTGCCAGCACGCAGGTGAGTGACGCGCCCTTGAGAGCTGCCCGCGGCACCTGGCGTAGAGACGGGGAGGCGTCGAGAGGCACTGCCGTAAAAGTCGATGTGCAACTGATTTCTTAGCCGGTTTCTGAGCCGCGAGGGTCGCGCCCTTTTTTCCCAACTGCGGTAGATAAAAGTGACGAAGTGTGCGCGGATGCAATTTAGGTTTGGTCAGCATATTCGCAAGGCTTTTCCGTGTCCCCCACAGTTGGTGGACTTCTCAAGCGCATAAAAACGTCCTTCGAATCAGCTGGTTCCAGGGGTACATTTTTTCATGTGAACTCGTACGTGTGATTGCTGGGACCGCACCCCCGCTTCGAACTAACCGAAAATTCGAATACAGTTAAACCTGGATGTAACGAACCTGTATACAACGAAATCCTCTATTTAACATACTTTTTTAATTCCCCAACGCGATCTTCATAGAAGCGCTTGTATTTGTGAACTCCATGTAACGAAGCACTCGCAGTGGATAACCTTGATTTAACAAACTCGCTCTGCCGCAATCTCCATTTTTTTTCTTTTTTTTTTCGGACTCCGATAATTTGGTCTTGTTTGATATTTCGGACCTAAAGTCAGAACCGTGACTTACCCCATAGAAATAGTGCATATTCACGACCAATGTTTCGGACAGCTTGCGGGCATCTAACTCCGATTCCCACAGACCCTGTTCCCGGATGAATATGACACAGCAATACTTCGCTCTCGGCAAAAGGGTTTAATCACTCACTCATTGCCTGGGGGGTTTTCGGGATCGGGGAACGGTCATCAGCGAGCCGGGGGAGAGTCCGCTGCCACGCAGCTGCTCCAAGTCCCAGCGGTAGTCGTCAACACCGCGTCATGGGGACGTCGTTGCCCATCGCGTCGTTTGGTCCGTTCGTTGAGTCCGCCACTCAACGTAGTGCCCGTACACCCCGCGCCAGCGTCCGTCTCCCAGCCGTGTCCCGCGCCAGCGTCCTCGTCTCCTTGTCACCGCTGCACCATCCTTCGTGTCCCGCCGCCCGAGAGCTTCACCGTCCAAGAGAGAGCCTTCCTTTGTCCAGCTTCCCCTTTTCAAGCCTTGGATCCTTTTTTCTGGGAAGCCAGTCCCGTGACGTCAGTTGGCTTAGGGGAGCGGCGTAGCCGGACCTTGTAACGCGCGAGGCCATCGGCACTCCCCGAGCCATGACGCATCTCGGAGGCCGGAAATTAGGGCCCGGAGGGTCGACGCGGGGAGGGCAGCCAGATCTCCACAAGCTTGAAGTCCGAAAGCTGGATTATTCGGACAAAATCGTCACGAGCGATCAGCGGAAAACACTATTGTGAAGCGGCCATTTAGAATTCTATGTTGGCTGCAAATGGATTGGCTTGGTTTGGCAGCGCTACTGGGTCTACTGGAGTACTTCTGAGTCCTATGTTAGGTGACGCTATGCTAGCCCTTTTTTTTTTTAGCTTCATGTCGTCATTATCATCATTATCATTTTTCTTTTCCCGTTTCTTCGCGTTGCCAGTCGCCATTTTGCGCTCGTGGTTTTGCGCCTCTTATCTTGTTCACACAACGCTGGCTTGGACGTCATAGCCCCATCTGTTCTTCTGCCGCCGCGATGTGTCATTAAGAAGCGCAGAAAGTACTCGATCATAACGCTAGAAAAGAAGGCAGCGATTCTCAAGCTAACAGAAAGTTGCTGAACCGAACCGGAGGCGTAACCTGAAACAAGGCACTATTTACAGCTTATTAAAGCCCACTTGGGAGTAATAAAGGCAAGTTTTTCAATATGTTGATTTTTCGGATTGCTCTATTATTCGGACGTTTCTTCGGTCCCTGCGAAGTTTGAATAATCGGTCGGCGACTGTACCTAAAATGCAGATATATTCTTGTCCAATTGCCACCAAAGGCGAGCAGCCTTTAGTGCCTACCGCGAGGGAGGTCTTGGACGCTATCGATGCCGGTGCTATCGTCGCCGGCTCCCAGGACGACGACAGCGCTCTAAACGCTTCGGTGTCCTTTGAGCGCTGCGTGCTGCCTTCGCTCGCTCGAAAGACACAAGGCAAGCTTACAGACTTCTTTTCCACTAAATAAATGACATGGTGAGTTTGCCCATGTAAATTTTAATTTTCGCTTTCTTTCCACGTGTCCTTTACGAGTTGTTTCGCGAAAACTGCATGTAACAAAATCCTCCATATAACGAATTATTGCAAACTTTTGTCAATTTTGTTATATCCAGGTTTAACTGTAAAGCAACTTCGAAGTACCGAGAGGGAGACGCGCGTTTCAATTGGTGCGAACGGTGTCGTGCGCACGCCTCACCCCAGAGCTCTTGCGGCGTCCTCCCCCAGGTGAACACGCGTGCGGCCACCGGGGAGGAGGCCCCCGCTCGATCCTGGTGACGAGCCGTCAGCAGTACGGGCTGCCTGAGGACGCGGTGGTCTACTGCAACTTCAACCAGCTGTACAAGCTGGATCCGGCCACGCTGCGCATGTGGGTGCACATCCTGCAGCGGGTGCCCAACTCGGTGCTCTGGCTGCTGCGCTTCCCCGCCGTCGGGGAGGCCCACGTCCAGGCCTGGGCGCAGGCAGAGGGGCTCGCCCAGCCGGGCCGCATCATCTTCTCCAACGTGGCCGCAAAGGTACTCCTGCCAGAGACCGACGAGGTCGTAGTGCCAAATTTTCTGTAACCTGCTAGAGGCGAGCAGACTTGTACAGTCAAACCCAAATATATCGAATTCAAAGGGGATCGTAAAATAGTTCGATATATCAATAATTTGATATACAAAAATATGTTAAATTAAGCTCCAGTTGAAATTTCCTGGCAGCTCTGCTAATACTGAAGGTCGTGACAAACGGTAGCTTACAAATAAAGTGTTTAAGAGCTGCTAGATACAGTAGAGTGTAGTGGGCAGAGACCGCAAACACCGCTGCACTTACACGCCCAACTGGCCGGGACCTTCAGACAGCATAAGCGACAAAACACGTGATTTTCAAGGGGATGTTTGGACTGTTTGATGTAAACAATAATTAGAAATGCCAGAGTTTGAGTGTGATATAATTGAGCAGACTTGTAGTGCTGGATTTATTTATTTCACCTACCCTGGGACACAAGTGCTGCGTCAGCATTCGGCTGGGACTCGCGTCATCACCGATTGAACACGAGTCCAAACGCGAGGCAGTACTTCTGACCAATCTCCTCCCTACATTAGGTCATAGAAGGTCCATCGCTGCCGCCTCATCTAGGTGTTGGCAGAGCAGGCTTTTTCATGTCTTTTGCCGGTGGGGGTTTCACCTGGCCGGGACGTGCCACAAAATCCGAGACGGATGCCCACCCTCGAGCAGTCAGCCGTTCAGTTTCTCTGGCTAAATAACCTTGGTAGAGAACTACCAAAAACTTCAACTAGCAAAATTCCCAGGCTTTTACAGTGAAGCTGTGATGCGCTAGGATCTGGGGAAAAATGTGTCTGCGGATGTTGACAGAAAACTCCCCATTGGTCGTGGCAAGTATGAATAAATAAAAAAAAAGGGGAAACCAGTGTGAGTCGGTCTTCCTTGGCATTATTAGGTAGTGAGGTCCTGATCCCTTGTTATCATCTCGAGGCATCGTTCTCAAGGTCGTCCTGGTCACCTTGGACGTCGTAAAAATAACAGCTTTGCTGGTCCTCCAGCTTTACGTGAAATGGAAGGGCTCTACAATTTTTTTTTCTTTTTGTTTAATGGCACCATTTGGTCTTCTCTGTCGCCAACCATGTGGACAGCTCTCGTGGAATAAAACGACCGCTAACGGGCAGCACGTGCCAGCAAAACGTGCCTGGCAGCTGAGGCGTGCTGGCCTCCGGACACGGTCTAGAGGCTGAGACGCAGCCGTCGCAGGAAGCATGCACCCCTGACGTCCTTGCTGCGTCTTGCAGGAGGAGCATGTGCGCAGAGGCCAGCTGGTGGACGTGTGCCTGGACACGCCGCTGTGCAACGGTCACACGACGGGCATGGACGTGCTGTGGGCGGGCACCCCCGTGGTCACCTGGCCGGGGAGACCCTGGCCTCCCGGGTGGCCGCCTCCCAGCTGCACTGCCTCGGGGTGCCCGAGCTGGTGGCACGCTCCCGCAGGGACTACCAGGACATCGCCATCCGCCTGGGCACCGACCGGGAGTAGTGAGTGGCCCCTCCGTCTTTGGCCATTGGGAGCGTGGGGAGCAGACTTCTACAGCTTTTATTACACTTGGGCAGACGTAAATGTAAACCAGATTGATTTTGAAAACATACGTGCAGCAATTGTGGCAGGTCACGACGTCTTTGTCGGCGTCCCCGAGCCAACTTTGGCGAGCGAGAGTCTTCCGACCTTGCCAATGGCGTCATTTTTGTTCGTTTTGCTTCCGCTCTCTCCACTCGGCGCACCACAACGGGCAACGATACACAGAAATTTTAATTGGAAATTACGATGCTCCTTCCAATAAGATTGAAAGAAAACTTGGAACATAATTTTTAAGGTGCCTACATTAAAACAGTTTTTTCTAGTTCAAGGGCCTCTTCGGCTTTCATTTAGCGGGGGAAAGGGTCTCAGCCTGCCGTTTCCGTCCGCTACGCAACGGTCTTATCAGAGCACCGGCGAAGCTGAACTTGTTCAGCTTGCATGCAGCGGGGAAGTCTAGAGAGAAGTTGCATTGCAGCAAGCCTTCTTCGAGGCGTTTGACATTGGTACAGTCGGCACTAAAAAAGATTAGCACGAGTAATCACTGGCAAGAACTGTGGTATCGCACACTGTGCTGTGTTGTCACGAATAAACCGGGTCATTCCTATTTTTAATTTTTGAAGGTGTTCTGATAAACAAATATTGTTCTCAAGGAATTTTTTTACCCATTGCTTTTGTTGTTTGTTTTTGGCCAGTTTTGCGTTATAAAACATCAAACGACAGTAAAGTAGTGCATAAAAAAGTATTTGCTGCTCTTAACGAGCAGGCAAAAAGAACCCATGTGCACTGTCATGCATGGCTGATGAAATTTCCTTTCGCCGACGGTACCACTGGAAACCAGGAACCCAGGTTCAATCCCTGCCCGTTTTGATCTGGATGAGCATTGTACCGGCGTTCATTTGTGTATCACTACTGCTTGCTTGAAATCAAAGACCCTAGGCATCAGCTCAATTTCAGATTTACAGCAGGAACCAGCGTTACCATACCTCAAAGGCAGACTGACCTTGCACCGTCTAAACAGAAACATTATTTCCCAGTCCAATTTTTTGTTTGTGCTTGAGCCATTTACACTTTGATGCGTAGCTATAGGCCATGCAGCCTCTACAGTCACTGACAGAATGATCACAGGGCATGTCTTTGAAATGCCCATCCTCCAGCACGTGCCCCATGCACTCCACCGCGGTTAGGCTGTGTGTGTGTGCACGAGACGTCAAAGCGTCGTGGAAGGTAGGAAGCTCGTGCTGTAGGCGGGACAACTGTAGCTCTCCCTGCCATTCTCAACTCGTCAATAACTACAGTGTGAATCTCTGCATCGCTTTATTGGAACAGTGCAGAGAGTGGGGAGCGGTTCTTCCAAGCATCAATCAAGGGGATGAAAAAAAAAAAACTAAAAAACTTGTGTAACTTTTGCACACAACCGGGTAAAGGAGACACTCTGAGAAGGTCTGTGCGTTTCACACTTCATGTGCACTACCCTGGTTTCCTCCAGCAGTGTAAGGGCACCACGCACACTAAAGATGTGCGCTACAAATGTCGACGGAGGGTAACCACAACACCGGCTTGTCCCAAGGAGCAGACGACAGGGCCCATGGTGATCGGGCAGTGCGGCCTTAACCTAGTGCCTCTCGCGGTTCCGCAGCCTCAAGGCGATCCGGGCCAAGGTGTGGGCAGCCCGCATGGAGAGCCCCCTGTTCAACGTGCGTGCCTACACGGCCAACCTGGAGAAGCTTTTCTTCAAGATGTGGGCACGCTACGAGGAGAACCAGCCGCTGGACCACATCATGGACTAGGTCCTTATGCCGGAGCCCAGCCACTGGGCCCGGCCTCTACTGTACATGGTTTGCAGATAACGGTGCGGTTTGCAGACGACGAGAAGCCACGCCGTCTTGCCAACAGAAGGTCCCGCAGTCTGGAGGATCAGCTCGGGACCTGCATTTCATTGCCCAGAGACGTTGCGGCAAATAAAAAGACACGAGCCGGATCTGCCGTTGTGTCTGTACATTCCTCATTCGCTGGATGACGAACTGGACGAGGTTTTCTCGCCTTCTTGCTCGCTGTTGGGGTATCACTGGAGCTGCTACTACTGGAGCTGCTGCTGCTGCTACTGCTACTGCTGCTCCGACTGCTGTTGCTCGAACTGTCGTCGGGGGACGATGAGCTGTCGGAATCGCTGGACGAACTGTCGTCTCGCGGCTTTGCCTTCTGCAGGTTCTGTTTCCTGATTGGGACCAGAAGATACCACGTATTAATGACCAACAAATCCCAACACCCTTCCCCACACGAAAAAAAAAAAAAGAGTCCTGAATTTGAACATGAGGGGTGGGGAGAAGGGGAGAAGCCAACATTTTCAAATTTAAATACTTTCGCAAGGTATGGAAATATTGATTGCTGTACTATTTCACCTTTAAAGGGACAGTGAACCCCAAATTTTTTAATACCTAATTAGGACAGGCATGTCTCAAAACTAATGTACGTCGAAAGAAAAATAATTTTTGCCCAATATTTATGTTATAATGCGAATTTTTCGATGTGCGGGCGAAACCGAAATTGTACCCCTATGGGATGATGATGATAGCTTTTGTACCCCTCAAGTGAGCCGTCCGAGTTAGCTGGCCAATCCCCTTTTCGGAAAGCACACTCCCGGGGTACGAAAGCTATCATCATCATCCCACTGGCCCCAGAGGGGTACAATTTCGGTTTCACCCCAAATCGAAAAATTCGCATTGTAAAATAAATAATGGGCAAAAAATTTTTTTCTTTCGATGAACATTAGTTTTGAGACATGCCTGTCCTAATTAGGTACCAAAAAAAATATTTTTTTTTTAGGTTCAGTGTTTCTTTAAGATTCGTTCACACTCTTGCAACCGAGTGCGCCCGAGAGAGACCAGACCGGTTTTTAAGCCTCTTGCGACTTCTTAGAACCGGATCGGAGCTGGTCCTGAGACGTCGCAAGAGGCTTAAAACCGGTCTGGTCTTTCCCGGTCATACTCGGTTGCAAGAGTGTGAACGGACCTTTTATGAGTAGTCCGAACGGGGTTTCAGTTTCAGTCATTAAGTGTCTCTGTCGCTGGTATGCTCATGTACTGTTGTAGTTGTATCGGTGTCGCCGAGATGCTCGTGCAGCAGCCATGCGCTCGTAGAATAAAAGCACGACCTAGTTCTTTTCTGGTGTTGACTTGACCACATCTTTGCCATGTTTTAAATATTGTTCGGGGGCCTTGCAGATTCTAGTTGCGCCTTTGACAGATCATCTCTCTTCAGACGTTCACATAGTTCAGTCTCCGACGCCATCGACAATCTGGTCTCTTACGAGATAATCCGTTTGCACGCCACACAAGCAGAACTAGAGTTTAAGCTGTCTCAAGAAGTGCTTGAATGACTGACCTTGGCTCAGGTGCATATTTCAAAAAATGGCTTTCGAAGGTCTTTTTAGTTTTCGGAATACTCTTAAATTTTCAAATCACCGCAATTTTTTTCCTGTTTTGTTTTTTATGAGGGCGGAGTTTGTCCACAGCCTCAGCTCCTGCCATATGCAGCAAGATAGCCGCTTTCTGCTTGTCTGTTGGGGTTATGACTTCAAAGAACAACTTGACATGCGTGAAACGTGACCAGTTGTCTGTCGGGTTGACCGATTGATATCCACTGTTTGAACAGCTCTATTCGCGACTCCAGCGAACTATAGGGGGCGCGCTGGTCAGGCAAAATGGCGGACGAGAGGAGGTTGTTTTCGTCGTTCAACACGCGGACCACCATAAATGTCTTGCACTGCAGCGTAAAATCGGTGTTACATATGAAAGCAAAGCGATTTTTCGAAGGTAGAAACTTTCTTCTAGTCAGTGCGTAGGAATGGCACGGTGGAAGCATAAAAATAATTACTGGGAACGATGTTGGTTTCTATGCTGCCTATACGAGAACCAAGCAGCGATAGCAGACGACAGAGTCGAAACGACCTCCTCTCTAAGCTTCTCAGCGTCGCCGCTACGCGGCGTCGATTTCGCTGGAGTCGCGAATATGCCACATTGGACGGTCTAGTTCCAACGTTCGGAGGGTGTTGGCACCATGAACCATGCGCGAGTCTGCATTGCCTGGAAGCCAGAAGAAAACTGGCTTGTGCTTTTATTACATAAGTGCGTGGCCGCTGCTTGGGCGTCTCGACGACACCACTGCAATAGTCGCTGCCAGAATGAAAATGCCCAGCCTCCAGTGCACACTCCACACTTTCCGCAGTGCTTTGACTGTACTATCGCGGACAATATGAGCTGAAACAGCGCTCCGGCCTGTGCAAGGTACTACCTGCGCCGCCTGTCGCATTGCTCCGCAAACACGGCGCACCCTGAGGCCGAGATAAATTCTCACTTGCGCTCACTGCGCCGCTGCGCTCTTCCGGCCGTCTGCTAGCGAAAATATTGGCCGACGAAACCACCATCACGATGCCTGTGCAGTGCAGCCTAATGTTCACGTTTTCAGCTATCACGCATTTCAAGAAAGCGCCGAAGTGTAAAATGCGTTGTCACGCTCGTATCTCCTCGAAGAGCGCTGCCTGACGCAGCTGCCTTGGCCTCCCAAAAGAGCCGATGTGAATATCATCGAACACGTTTGGGAGCGCATCAAGGTAGCCATGTCACGGCGTCCCCTCCACCGCGCCACTGCCGACGAATTAAGGGGAAGCGGTGAGAGGTGAATGGGAGATGCTTCGGGCCGAGCCAGAATTCTTGGCCGTGGACCGGTATTAACTTCTTTTGTAAGTTTTACTGCGCCTCAGGACCCCTAAACCGGACCTTTGCGAATTGGAACAAAGCTTGCTGCTGCGATTGCGACGCACTGTTTGACGCCGTTAATTGGCGCATACTTTGAGTGATGCATCCTTGATCCCGATCTTTTTGTATAGTTGAGTTGAACTTCCACGACGAATATTAATCTTTTGTGTCTGACACTGTCCTCTGCGAATATTATTTCGATGAACTTTCAAGCTCCTTCTTCTGGCAAATATATGACTGTTTGTTGCACTTTATTAAGACTAGGAATTTGTAAATAAAACACTCGTGTTAGCCCTTGTTTTGTTTGAAACAAACACGTGGGCCCAGTAACAAAGAAATATTATTCTTGAACCTTTTCATACCAATCAAGGTTACAAAACCTCCTCAATAACATGTATGGATACCGTTTTCTTTATACGGCTGTGCTCAGTAAAAATAAATTAAAAAGTAAATACCTTGAAGCCAGCCTAAATCTTGTATACAAATTATGGCCTTTATTTTACGATAGCCTTCTTTGTGCATGCACTTCGTAAAAAAATTACAACGTTCTTTGATATGACTTCAGAAAAACGATAATCGCTGCAGCGATTTAAGATACTTCTACATTTTTCTACACCAGTCAGTTTTTTCTTCTTGATTCTACACGATAGAATGAAGTAAATCAGTTCCAAAAGAGGGACCACAAGTGTAATCTCTTGACCCCCCCCCCTCTCTCTGCCGCCCTACGACACACATGCCCGCTGTCGCACCCGCCGTCTCGTTAGCAGACGGCCGGAAGAGAGCGCAGTGAGCGCAAGTGAGAATTTATCTCGGCCTCAGGGTGCGCCGTGTGTGCGGAGCAAGGCGACAGGCGGCGCAGGTAGTACCGTGCGCTGGCCGGAGCGCTGTTTCAGCTCATATTGTCCGCGATAGTACATGCACGCTCCAGGTACACGAGACGCCAAAGCGTCTAGAAAAGGCCCTGCTGTTTTCACTTTGTGACTATGCGGTGAGCAAGTCCGTCTGCTTTTTGTGCAGGGGTGTTGGTGACGTCAGAACGCCGAGTTCTGATTGGCTCCGATTGAAAGGATAGTGGGTAGACCTCGATGCTAGCTTACCTTGAGGTCTACACTAACAGTGCCCGGTGGAACCCCACATCTTCAGAATCGAGCCAACCAGAGCTCTGTTTTGTGCCGCCACCGCAACCACCGCCTAAGCCTAAAATACTAAAAACTAGTCACTGACAGGGTGAGAACGGCAGAGAGAAGCTTCAGTTTCCCCGCCTTCAGAGTGAACTTAATACATTCGACAACACTTCCACGTCCGGGCACCTCGAGTGCGCGCGTGCTTGACGCAGGGCGTTGGAAAGATACGCCCGGCCGTTCTCACTCTGTCAGTGACCGGACGAGGTACTGATGCGGTATGCTCACATTTGAATGGTGTTCATCAGAGCCTGCTTTTTGACCTTGTTATTGAGCAGGGTCGTCCTGGAGTCCCTGTGCACGTATTTGCGCTTTCCCGTGCACTGATACGTCCAGTGGCCCAGCTCGAGGCACTTTTGGCATCGCACGCCAGACAGATTTTCTCTGAAAGAGAAATTCGAAGCGGTCGGTTCGCGCGCCGGAAAGTCGAGTTGGTCCAACTTACGTTTTCTTGTTCATTCCGGGCAGAAGTTAGACAGAAGTTGCGATGCTTTCATTTGGGGAGAAGCGCGTGATTGACTTAATCACTCTTAATGACACGAAATTGGTCAATGCGTCACTGCTTTGTCCGAAATCGACAACGCATACCCGCCGCATGCATGACGCTCAGGAAGACGCCATTTTAAAATAAATTGGAAATAAACCCCCTCTCCACGGGCTATAAAAAAAATATAAGTTTACTCGGGGCGTTTTGAATTTTACCTAAATTTGTTGGGCCATTAGATACAAATCATCCCGGAAACGACACTAAAATATATTTAATATTTCCAAAAAAGATTCTCGAATGGCTTGCTTAATGTGATCAGTCCAGCGGCCGTTCCAATCTGATCCAAGCACCGTGCGTCTTCGCGTCATCCATGGTCCACGGGATCAACGGCGGCCGATCGACGTTGGTTTGGCCGGTGTTCCTCGTGTTCCGCGGGTAGCTGCGCCGCTACTAAGATGACCGACAACATGAATGAACTTTCGAGCGGCTTCTCTCCGCTACAATAGGCGATCGAAGTGCCGAAGTCAGTTTTCGCGGACAGGGCCTCAAGCTCGACACTGAGCAGGACGGTAAGTCGCCGCCGCGTGCCGGTCGCCACGGCGCCAATCCATGCCGCTAAAACTCTGGCACTCTTTATTTTATTTCCGCGCTGTTTCTTTTGTGATAGTCGCAGTTTTGTAGTGTGTTTCTAATACTTGAACTAATCTGTCTGCCCCGACTAATTGGCAGTAATTGGATAAAGGGCCGGTCATCTCGTGCCGGGTATCTCGTGCCCGCCGAAACGAATTATTGTTCAACGCACAGGCTGGGGTTTGTGCTAAGTTGCCTTTGACCTACCTACCTACCTACCTACCCACCCCCCCCCCCCCCCTTATCTCAGGCAGCCAAATATCGGATGCTCTTGGTGCCGAGACCATCCGCGTATAGTGCAGACGCGTATAGTCGTGTATGGACGCGTGTGTATGAGCACGTATAGTCATGTATGAACGCACATAGACGTGCACACAGAAAAAAAAAGGTGTGTTTGTGTGTGTGTGTGTGGGGGGGGGGGGGGGTGTCGGAATCGAATCACCACAGCCCAGATTTTATTTTTTTAAATTTAAACACATTTTCGCTTCATTTTTTCACTGAACCTCGTCCAACTTTTCGACTGCTTCGCGGAAGAGAGTGTACTTACGGGTCTTTATAAGAGTGCACAGTCTCCTCCAAAGCATCAAAATAATCAGATTTTTCAAACCATAGACTCTCGGCTTGAGCTTGCAGTTTAACAGCTTGTGCAAAGATCGACACCGCTTATACAACTTAATTGCATTTTTTTTTTTTATATACGCAAAATTTAAAGAAAATGTAAGATTTTGAAGGAGACTTTTGCCTGGGAAGGGGGTTTACTATGATGAGAATTGGCCCCTTTTAATGCAAAACTGTGCACGCCTACCTTCAAATACCGGGTGGAGCACCCACACCACTTTCAGTAAAAACTGGATTAATCTAAACATTAGTGCTTGTCCGCTTAAATCGGGTGCTTGACATATAATTTAAAGAATTCCTAAGTTTGGAATTAATAGTGGGCGCTTCCGCGGTATTTTACGGTATGTGGACGCATGTGTATGAACATGTATAAGCATGCATGGACGCTTGTGTACAAACACGTTAGTCATGTATGAACGTGCATACTCACATGGACGCACCTGCAATGGTCACGTGTGGTCGTGTATGAACAGGTATAGTCATGTGTGGACACATATGGTCGTGTATGTACATGTGTTTAAACACGTTTATGGATGCATCTGTGTCGACATGTATACACAAACACGCAGCCCTGAGGTCACGCCACTGCGGTACCGCTGCTAATGGCGGAGCGCATGCGCAAATGCTGGACGTAACGCAAATCTGGTTTCTGTGCACACGCAGTGCCCACACCTCATGCGGGAAATGCACGTTTGCCCACACCTTGTGGGGGCTTGTTTGTGAACAGAGCATTGGCCTATAGTTACGTATGGACATGTTTATATGGATGGGTGTGTGTGCACACACATATAGTCATGTGTTCATATGCACACACAGCAACAACGCATAAAGTTGGGCGAGTTGGTTTGACATCATGAAAGGGGAACAGCGCGAAAATAAACTAGAGAAGAGGTCGTTACCTCTTCTACTCGTCCCTCGTTTATTTTTGCACTCTTCCCCTTTCATGATGCACAGACAGTCCTGTACGAACCCATATGTTCTGTATGGTTAGTGCTTGGTACCCATATGGAGCTCCTGGGAACTTTTTGCTGCAGCGAAGGATGTGGTGGAAGCCATCTCTCGGTGCCCCGACCTGGAGACTCTCTGCCTGGAAGGCAATACACTCGGTGTGGACGCAGCCAAGGCTGTCGGCAAGGCTCTCGAGGCACAGCCAAAGCTCAGGGTAACCAGCCTGTCTATACTCTGTATAGAAATCAAAAACAAGAAAAGAGCTGCTGGCATCTATGTGGTTGTGCTACAAATAATGGACCAACTGCCAAAAGAACAAAACAAGATAAGGTCTAGTGCGATTTCTATCAATTATCAGGTTTCTGACATATTGGGGGTGACCGTACCAATAGCTTTATTCGAGAGACATTGGTCCCGGCATAGTGGGGGTTGCAGATTTAAAGTATGACCACATACTGCCAGTCCAGTTCGAACCCTTCACGCTGCGCCTTCGATGGAGGCTCTTCACTTACCTGGATGGCCCAGTGCATTGCTTTATTGTTGAATGTTCAGATTCAGAATTATTAATTAAAAAAACATTCAATAAAAACACACAAAAATTGTTTGGATCCAAAGCCACAGTGGCCAGTGTCAGGTCCAATTACAAAATCAGTTTTACAATGCGGCATACATGTACAAATTGCAACACATAAAATGGCTGGATTATGTTATGGGGTGGCACAAATTTAATACACTTGTGAGCCGAAGAAAAAAAATGTTAATATAAAAAAAATAGGTTCTGCTTCACTTTCTTTCGTATTATGTTCCAAATTAATCCACCACTAAATTCAATGAGTCGTTGACCGTAAGTGTTTTCACATAATGGTAAGTTAATATTATGACTAACTGCAGCCCTTGTACACCTTGTAGATTTAAACCAACTTAGTGGAAGGGGTTCATTATCTTTTATGATTGCATGTACAGTCTAAGTTGTGTTGTCAGCAACGAGGAGGACCTCGTTGCTGGCAATGCCTTTTCCAGAATTTTGCAGCCATCTTTCTTTTCTTTGTTCCACCGGAACCAAATAGCACCCCATTGAGTGTACAAATGCGTTGTCCTAATATCATGAAAACCAGGTTGAACGTAGATGCGCCTCGTCCACAGATAGAAGGTTGACAAAAACCCTCCAGTATGGCAGCTCCGAGTAGCACGACGGCGACAGCCGGCAGGAATTTTGTGTACGGCCTACTGGCTAAAAAGAGACTCGGACGTAATATTTCGGGCCATACATCATTCCACGAGCTATGTCACAATTATTTGTCTACCGTATTTTCCGTTTTATGCAATGGTACGACTTTTTCTACAAGTAAAAACATTAATTCCGCAAATTTGCCCTAGGGGTCGTATTTCTCGTTCGATTGATTGGTGGGGATATTGAGACTGACTCTCGCTTCCTTGTGTGTTGCAATCACAATGCACGTAAGCTGGCTTATCGGTGCAGTTTTGCTGCACCGACCGTACAAATATTTAAGTGCGATTTATCTGCCAGCTTTCCATCAAAACTGCTCATTATAGGGGGCGCAACGCATGGACCGTAAGATACGGCGCTCAGAATACTATGCGTGCAAAAACATCCTGTAGTCACTGGAAGAGTGAGAACGGCAGGATGTGTCCTTTGAACCCCTGGCCTCCATTGCACGCTCCGTGCCTTCTGCCATGCTGCGCACGCATGCTCCAGGTGCACGAGACGTTGAAACATTGTCAAAAGCAAGAAGCTTGCGTTGTAGGCAGGACAGTTGGAAGCTCCTGTCCGTCATCCTGATCTTGTCAGCGACTATAGCTTCGATGATTGCACTCGCGTTTTATTCTAACCGTAAAAACCCCCAGCTAACGAGGCTCCAAACGTTCTATGGTTGAACTTACGCTGTTACACCCTTTGGTCTGTGGAGTCTCGGGCAAAGTTTGCGGTATACCTTGCAGGTCTCGGGGAATGTTTTACAGATATGGTCTTCTTGCTCTTGCCTTTCAGAGGGCCTTGTGGAAGGACCTGTTCACGGGCAGGTCCAAGGAGGTCATCCCGGATGCGCTGGTGCGTTCCTATCCTCTCGGGGGCGGGGTGGCAATGTTCTTAGACCTAGCAGTTGGCAAGCTCCGCGAAAGAATGTTGTTTGCTTGTCCCATGTACACCTTCCGCTGGTCGTAGTCTTTTACACCGTGTTATTAACGTTACGCGCAACCAGCAAGCCTACAAGTTAATCTTAAACCGTGTAGCCTGTCCGTTGTGTGTATTGATGCCCACTGTTTGCAGAGGTTCCTCACCGGGGGTGTGATGCTATCCCACGCCCGGCTAACCGAGCTCGACCTGAGCGACAATGCCTTTGGTCCTGTGGGAATCGGGGCACTGGTGCCCCTGCTCAGTTCTCCGTGCTGCTTCCAACTGAAGGCAAGGCACTTCAACACCTCCCTCAACTTACGCTCTCACGTAATGATTCTGCAAGGACGGATTTTCAATTCTAACCCCTCCGAGCTGCACTACGCTGCCCGGAACGTGTCTTTGACCGTTGTTTTTAGCTTCCAATTCTGCCCATGCATCGGAAGTGGTCCCGACACGGCAACAAATGATGTCACAAAGGCCAGAGTGTTGCACCATCCGATGTCGAAATTCCGGCAGTTGGTGTAGATGTTCTGTGAAAAAGCATGCGGGAACGCGTGTTGCCGTCGTCATGGCATCCCAAATTCTGGCTGCCGAAGCTCCCACGAACCGTCAAGCAGGAGAGCAACCTGTGGCAGAACGGACGTCTGCCACATACATGTCACTGCTGGGACACTGCCAGGGTTGGCAACAGCATGACACTTTTGTGAGGTCTTCAGGCGGTAAACACAGCAGTCAAGGACCCATTCCAGGAACCGTAGATACCCACCTGTATCTTCCAGTTAATTTATAATCTGTTTGTAATCGCCGTATTCATCTGTAGTCACTCCATCGTGCTGAGGGACTAGTGGAGGCACGTGGCACGCAATTTTTGGCTCGGGAGGGTGATTTTGAAAAGAAGAGTAAAGTCGGAGACAAATGTGACGTCAAGGACGAGCAGAGATATGTTCATTACCCGCTAAGTTTAGCGGGGAAGCTTACCACGTCACGGTATCCCTCGACACCTGAGGAAATATTCTACATTCACAAAAGTTTATTAACGTACAAGGATCTTTTCTTTTTTTTTTTTTTTTTTTCAGCGTCGACTTGTGTTTTATGTTTACGGGAGCATAGTGGAGCCTGAGCATTTTCGTTTTGTATTGCCGAAGTGTGGAAAATTGGTAGTAATTGAGTATGGGTGCTATGCTCCGTTTCACTAAGTCCGACCACGGCCGACGCCACAATTCGACGTAGAGAAATTGAGCGGCGCCAAAAGTGCATCGTTGCAGTGCTAGTTGTCGTTGTGGGGTTGCCATCAATGGCTGAGCTAATAGCGCGCAGAAAGAAGCGCAGGATCATGGCGCATACTTCGTACGCGATTGGTTCAGTCGCTGATAGCAAATGCACAAAGGCGCCGGACGCCGAAAGGATACACTTTTGGTCCGACTTGGGGGTACAGCGGTGATTTCTTTAGCTACCCCAACTAACTATATCTTCCGAGTTCCCGGCCTTTACGGCATGCTATTTAGTACCGCGAAGTTCAAAAGAGTAATTGTGAAACGGACAAATGAAGGTGATGCTAAAATCGACATTCAAATATAGCCGCGCTTTTCGTGACGTGACGTCGGTGGCAGGGAGACTTGCAGTTTGAGCAGTCAGTCTAGAAAACAGAGTATGCCAGGCAAGTTGTTTCGTGGTGCTGCGTGAGCGTTGGAGCCAGCTTCCAAAGCGTTCATGTGACACCACCAATATTCTTGTAATCAGTTGGGAAGAAATTTTACTGCTCAAAAAGTGAATCCGTGCCTGCCACTGGCATCACTTTTTCATTGTAACCAATAAAAACTCTCCGTTCGAAAAAAACAAAAAAAAATGGTGAGGATTAAAACTTTATATTTAATAACATTGTGGAAAAAAATTATTTTGGCCTTATGTTTGGGTTTTTAGTTCAAAAATGTTTGTTGGTGTGTTTGGTCAATTTTGAGGCCAATCGGGGACCACGAAAAAAACGCTGGAGTACCTTCATAATGTGAGACGGTCAATAAAAGCCCGGGGCACGGCGTATGGTTAGGAAGTGCCTGCTCTCGGTTTCCTGGTCTCGGAAGGAGTGCTTCCCCGCAGACCCTGCTGCTCAACAACAATGGGCTGGGCCCCGGAGGTGCGGAGCTCTTAGCCAAGGCGTTGGGGGCCTGCCTGGCCGAGAGCCGCAAGGCTGGTACCCCGCTGCAGCTGCGGACGCTGGTGTGTGGCCGGAATCGCCTCGAGAATGTCGGTGCCACCGCACTGGCTGCCGTGCTGGCGGTGAGTGCACCCACTGTGTAGGCCGCCTCTTCTTGCTCTCCCCGATTTGGGAATGGTACGAACTGACCGACTCCCCAGCTTCGAATCGTGAGGCAAAGCAACCGTTGAAGAGCTGTCCAAACAGTGTGCAGCAGATGCTGCGCACGGCAAACATTTGATCCAGGGGCAGACGTGCCTAAAGTCCCCGGATACGATTTACGCTTGGCCTTACAAATACCGCCAACCGTTGTTGTGAAATCGCGCAAAACACGTGTGACAAGCGAGTGCTCTGCCACCGTTTGCTTTCAAAAGCCACGCGAAGCACGCCCTCGTGCAGTGGAGCATTTGACGCGCTACCTGCCAACACAAACGCATAGAGTGGCTTTAGACACGTCCCTTCACCGTGGTGCCCTCTTGCAGGACATGGGCAGCCTGGAGGAGCTGTCCCTCCCACAGAACGGCATCTTTCACGAAGGCGTGGGCGCACTGGCCAAAGGGGTGGCCGCCAATCCCAACCTGCACCTGCTCAACCTCAACGACAACATCTTCACCCCTGAAGGAGCTCGCCAGATGGCACAGGCAAGTGCGAGCATCATCGTCACCAGTAAAAAAAAATGTCGGAGAGATGGTGGCTAAAATCAAGGGACGGATCACTTACTTTGGAACAAAGTGTTCCGAACAGAGTTAGGAACATCAATTAGTTTGGAACTAAAATGCTATTTGGCTAGGTGGCACAAGTCATCGCCCGATTCAAAGGGACCACAAATTTGTGGTAATTTGGTAAAGCAGTTTCCTATTCCCAACCTCATACGTCATGTACAATGCTGGTCAACACCACTGGTGCAAATGCGTAACCTTATCTAACATTTCGTGTGCACGTGTTTTCAGTCAAATCTCGCTTTAGATAGCACTGCGAGCTCGCACCAGTAGCTTTGACAGCTACCGGTGCGTGGTATGCTGCGTATAAAGTGCAGTACAGGTGGATGAAGCTGAGCTTGCTTGCCACTGCATAGTGCAACCGTTTGCAGGGTAAAAACACTTCTTACTACAGTCACTGACAAGATGAAAACTGCAGGGTGTCTGTTTTGAATACACGGACACAGGTTCGAAGCTCCCGAGACGCCGAAGCGTTGGTGGGAAGCCTGTGTGGAGGCAAGACAACTCCTTTCTGTAGTTCTCAGCCTGTCAGGGAGTGTGAAAATTGTAGCTCTTCAGCAGTTTGTGTGGCTCAGCTGGTGTGTTCTTGTCCAGCCGAAGAATACTGTTGCCCTGCAGGCTGTGCGCCGACTAGACAAGCTGGAGGTGCTCAACTTCGGGGACTGCCTGGTCAAGACGGCGGGTGCCAAGGCCCTGGCCAAGGGGTTGGCGGGGGAAGCTCGCCTCTCAGGGCAAGTGTCGCTGGCTCTTGTTTTGGAACAGTCCACACCAGCTACGGTGGACCGGAATTCCTTTGCGCTGAGATTTAACAATTATAGGTGTTCCGAAAGAAAAAAAAAAGAAATCCAGTTGCCTCGAAATGAAGCACAAACATTCACATATTTCCGTAGTGGCTTTGTGTCTTTCATTTTGGGTACTATACCGGAGACTGAGCACAATAGAACGAGTGCTGTCATGGGTTGTGCTCGAGGTTTGGCCTGCTTCACGATAGTGCGACCGTCTTCGTTCTCGAGTTGCAAGCTAAGGCTCCCTTTTGGGCTGTTCAGGTGGTGCAAAGCTATTCTAATACGTTTCTCAAATTACTTCGAGCAACCTTTCCCCAAATTACTTTGAGCAACACTGTCGGTTGCCATTTCTTGGGCACGAAGCGTGGTGTTGGATCCAAGTCCTCGCCAAACACCGAGGCAGCACTCGCTTTTAGTACTAGCCAAGCCAAATTCATGATGAACGCCGACGCGGCCGCCGTGTCCAATATGTACTCAGAGTGCGTGCCCAAGCATTGGCAGACTCGGATAATTATCGCCGCTGCTACTAGATGGCGTGCGCTTTTGAAAAGGGTTTATCGTGGACATGAATGGTAAACAATAATCAATTATAAACCTTAGTTGCAAACATCTATGGTTAACTTTAGTGACTACCATTACTTGTGGGCATTAGCAATTGGGGATTAATTGCTACCATTAAATTACGAACATGAACGGTTAACATTAATGATGGACATTGAGTCTGTACCATACTGGCAAGTAGGACGCACCTGGCCGGCGACGGGTCAAGTGCTGCCAGCGTGCGGTCTCTGTTGCAGGAGGTGCAGCTGGGCTACAACGGCATCTCCCTGTCGGGGGGCCTGGCCCTGGTCGAAGCCCTGAAGGACCGGCCCCAGCTCGAGGTCTTGGAGCTCGATGGTGAGCCATTACCCACCCCGGTTCGCTCATAAAAAGCCAATATTTGCGCGAGAGTCAGTTTGAACTTAGAGAAACGAGCAAACATAGGATGGAACGAGATGAAACAGCTGACTAACAACTTCACTTTAGTACACTTCTTCATGTGCATAATCATTATCTTCATCAGAAACTTTTCAGATATACACAAAATAACTATTGATTTCAAAGAAGATTTACGTGAGAAAATTATTAAATTTAACGTTACCTGCCCAGAATTCATTCTACGAGTTATGTGGGTGTGTGGCACATTGCAGATGCTGTCTTTCTTTGGTGTGGTAATGTTAAATTTAATCATTTCCTTTTATAAATCTTTGAAACCAAAAGTTTGTTTGTGTACATGTAAGTAGCCTCTGACAAAGAAGATGATTACGAATAAGGAGAAGTCTAAAGCAAAGTTGCTAGTCATCTGTTTTGTCCTGTTCTGTCTTGGCTTGTTTCTGTAAGTTCAATCTGACCCTTCACCAATATTAGCTCAACTAAAGCCTGTAACCAGATCTTAGCACTCATCTGCCTTCCAGCACAAGTTGGATTAATGCGTGTGGAAGACCAAACTAAGAAAGACCGTCGGTCTTTCGCCTCTTTCAGACAGACTAGTTTGCAATATGGTATTCCTCGTCTATAACTTGCTCAACGCTGTCCTTGATTCCCCCTCGCTACTAACCCTTTCATGGTCGCATTTTTGTCCAAAGACGCGCCTCGCGTGGTCGTGTTTATTTACTCGGTGCAATAGCAAGGAGAATACACTAGTTTATTGTCACATAATAAAAAATCCAAGACTTAAAATAAAAAGTAACACACACTTTAAAACATCTGCGGCACGCTTGTTCAAGGTTGAAGAAAACAAAAAGGACTAAAACTTTGAATTGTCATCCTTAGTACTTCGTCAAAATGTGGTAGTCCTTGAAGTAGGGCAGTTGTTCGTGGGATGTCGAGCTGTCATCCGACTCAGAGTCCGAGAAGGGTTCAAAGTCTGAACCCGAAGAGCCATCGCTCCAATCTGAGCTACCTCCGAAGCAGCCCGCACGCGCGGTCATCTTGAAAGTATCACGTGCACAGAGCATCCAGTTTTGCAGTTTCAAAAAGCCGCCCCAAAACAAACAGGACGGGAATTATATGGGGGTACTAGTTCCCTACAAACCTACCAGATGGCAACACGTCTCCGCAAACGCGCCCGTTCAAGCAGAGGCGGGAATTTTGAATGAGCAGTCACGGTCGTACATGTTTGTCGGCAACCTTGCGGGACGCTCCCGCGCTGACATACAGGTACGTCAGGGACCATGAAAGGGCTAAGCATGATCTCATTCTATGTTCCCCCGACGACTAGATCGATCCACAATTCCACAATCAACAAAACCCTCCATTGACACGCTTGCTGCTTACCTGTTACAAGCTAAATAACTCTGACGTGAGCTTCT
Source organism: Ixodes ricinus (assembly GCA_037355805.1). NCBI lineage: Eukaryota > Metazoa > Arthropoda > Arachnida > Ixodida > Ixodidae > Ixodes > Ixodes ricinus. Next base: position 137,151 of record JAZHYW010057561.1, on the reverse strand, counting down.
TCGCTAATTTTGGAAAGTTCAAGAAAAGTGCATTTCCCGTGATTACTCGCTAGTTGTATTTTTTTCTTCTTTTGCCTTACATATGTGCACTCCCTCCTAAGGCCTGCCAGCTGTTTTGGGGCGCAATAAAACGTGAATTGATCGAATAAGTGGGCACAGGATGAGAGGCATCCACTTGTCGGTAGTGAAACGTCCCAAAGAACGGAGAACTTGTGACTGCAGGGAACAAGTTTGGCACTCACGGAGTGGAGCAGTTGGAGGCAGCCATGGATGCGGTCGGCAAACTGGACAAGCTGTGTGCCTTCAGGTGAGGGATCTCTACCGTCTCCAGCCGGCCTGTTTGTCGCCTCCTCAAAAGTGGTCCCTTAATTTCTGCCTGATGACATCGTAGAAGTGTCACGCTGTTGTCTACCGCGATCCTGGCACAACTGCGGAGGTGGATGCAGCAGGCACCTGTTACTGCCAAGGCATGCTCTCGGCTCGACAGTCCACAAAAGCTTCTGACTCTGCAACGACAGCGACTCTTGCACTCGCTCGTCGTCTTTGCCAGAATGGCTACGACTATCCGCCAAGGTCGCGACAGCCTGACGCGCAATTTGCTGCCGCTTCAGGACCACTTTTGATGCACGGGCGGTATAGACCCTTTCCAAAATTCGGCCTGGCAGCATTGGTTGCTATCATCATCATTTGAGAAGTGGCATGTCTGTCAACGTTCTTAGGTCTGTCAGTTGACAAGCTCCACGAAAGAGCAGCATTCGAAATCTGTTGCCTGCACGCGAGCAGGTGTGGGCGGGTAGAGTTCCTAGCACCATTGGCGTCATTGCCTCCATGAACAACGAAGAAGGACCATTTTCACACGATTCTCTTTTTGTGCCATAAAAACCTCGATGGAGTTCCTTTCCGCTGCAGGTAATGTGCATCCAACGTTCCACCGATTCCGCAGCCTCTTTCCATTGGGCCGACAGTGTAGTGAGCGCCATCAAGAGCATGCGCCACGAAAAGGCGCCAGGTTTTCTAGGAAGCTTGTCAAGCGACTTTGATCTGGTAACAGAGAATTGTGCCGGACTAATTGCGGCCTTCTGGTGGCTGAAAGAAAGGAGTTGAAGATTTCAAGTGGACAATGCAAGGCATACATGCATTAGAGAATTTAGCATGATGCAATGCATGAATTGAATACAAGAACCGCATGAGCGTTCATTTCAAACTTGGGTCAAGTCAATCTGTTGGTGTCACACAACCTGCTCTAAAGCCCCTTGATGTACAGAATTTGATTGAGGCTCCATATCGGTTGGCATTTCGTTCTGACGTTCACCATAAAAACTGAAAGAGATAGAGTATAAATTGTAGAGCGAAGAGCGCATTTTTGTCTGCCGCTGACTCGCGAAAGTGACTGTACCCGACAAACCACTTAGACTATCAGCTCATTACCGCCATTAGTACGGCAAAGGCTAAACTGCTATTTGAGCCACCAGATGGCGCCGAATTTCGGAGAGGGTCTATGGGGCGCCGAACACATCAGTCGGAGACATGCTCCGACACCATGCCGCCGTGGACGCGCCATGCAGGGGGACAGCTTTCTGGGCAATGGGATTGAAGCTCCCTGTGCACCTCGATCGCCGTTTAAAGTTTTGCACGCGCTGTCTTCGCCTGTGGAACGCCAAAGAAAGCCGTTTCCAAGCGTAGCTGCCCGGCATCCTTGCGGCGTTGTACCAGTCGTGTTCTCCGATTGCAGCGACGACGAGGGTTCCTCTGCCGACGAAGACGACGAGGACGAGGAAGCCAGAGATGCCGAAGAGGAGCAGCGAGGCAGCGTGGAGGTCGGTGCGCCGGTGGGCATTGTCCACGACTCCTCGAGTTAGGCCCAGTTTGGGCCGAGCTGCTCGAGGCTTGCGACACTCAGTGTTATAAATTTTTGGGGTCTAAAACAACCAAAACAGATCGGCGGTATTTCATGGTGCAAAGCAAAGCCGTCTCTCGGCAACATGCCCCAGACTTCCTAGGGAAGGGACCTCATGCTCTCCTCTCGACGTAAGCTTGCAGTTTGGCCGCTGACCTATTTAGCTTTCTTGTGTTCCCACGACCATACTTTGGGTCCATACCTGATAGCGAGATTTAAAATGACACCACATCACCAATGTGCTGGAATTTGTTGGTAGGACAAGAGAGCATGCTCACTTGCTGTTGTGTCGCTCAATTCAGTCGAATATTAATCAAACTACAATATAATCCCGTGAGCGCCCACCCAAAATGAAGAGATAAATGGTGAAAAACATGAGGTGTGCCATCTTCGGGGATGGGACAGTGAAACTTTATCAAAGGTGAATGATGAACACACAGGCACCCGCTATAAACCACGTGACGCGGGAACTGATGCCGCAGATCACGAACCCGGCAAGTTTGTGTTTCACAATGCGATTAACACGCGGGAATCCACCAGGAACTTCCATGTCACGGGAAAGGATCACGCAGACTGCGCATGCAACAGATTTGTGTTTCACGGTGCAATAAACACGCGGACACCGGCTACAAACTTGCGTGTCACGCTATGAACTTGCATGTCACGGGAAGCGATATTGCATGCGCAGATCAGAGACAGAAACGCAAGGACCTGCTGCGAACTCGCTTGTCGCACGTACCAGCACCGCGGATCACGTGGTTGATGTCAGACATCGCCTGATGTCCTATGGCAATTGGGACGTGGGCGATGTTTTAGAATTTTTATGCTACGGGTATTTAGCCAAAAAAACAGGATGGGCAATCTTTTGGGGGAGGGGGGCACCCTTACGGTGCCCTCCCTTGAAAATGTCTGTCTCAGAGATGTATAAAAAAATGTCTTCACACAATTGTTTTTGCTTTTTTGACGATTTTTATAGGCAGCATTATAAGAAAATAGAATGTGTTTTCATAACGTTTAAGAGGATACAATCCTGAATTGAAAAGGGAACAGAATTGTGCGAAATATGTGAACACGTTACAAGAGCATATTTTGAGTGGAAACGAAAGGATGGCATGCGCCCATTATTTCTGGCACCTGTGGTGCTTGAGACCCGAAAACACTGGTTCGCAGCCGCGAGCTACTTGCGGGCCGCATCCTGGAGAGTTACGGACCGCACGTCTGTGACCCCTGGTCTAGAGTCTCGAAAGGGAAACGAAAAATGTGGCTGAAGATTGGGGACTTTGCAGGCGTTTCTGGCATCTCCCACGGCACCCAAGCTGGTACAGCTAGGGAGTCAGCGCTCCAAGCAGCTGCTGCAGCACATTGAGGAGAACTCGGGCCAGAACCTGCTTTGCGGCTACCTGGATGCCTTCATGAAGGTCTGTAACATACACGCCAGCATTTTGTTCCTGGCACAGATGCAGGCACTGTAGATTAAGGTACAAAAGTGGATACCGGTCGTTGGAACGCTGTCATTTGAAGGATACAGTTATGACTCTTTAACCCTTTGAGTGCCAAGATTTAAAGCGATAGCTTTACAGGCGACGTTTTAGAGGTTTTGGCCTTGTCCGTTGTCATCGCCATATGTGCAAAGGGAAAAACTCTTTCTCTACTCTCTTGGTGCGAGGCCAGGGAGGTTGGGTTTTCCCGTCGGCCGCGCAGCGTCACAGTGGGGAGCCCCAGTATCCCGCCAGTGACTACGCGACAAGGAAGAGTTTTCCTGTTGTCTGCTTGAGACTTGTTTTAAATCATTACTCGCGTTACGCGAAATCCCACTTTGGCAGCATCCTGTCGCTACGTGTAATGTTGTATGGTTTTATAAACTTCCACCGCGCTTACCCACTTACTTCACGAATCGCCAATGGCAGTTGTCAGTGGCATTCACGACGTCAACTACGACGAATATGAAAATTAACCACGTCGCACCTCCGTCCTCAGGTACGTGACGGCATCATTCCGTCCACATTGCGCGACCGTGCTACAGCCATTGCTTTAGTTTCTTCTCACATTCTGAGCAAATAATACGTTTCTTTTTCCCTCTCACCCCAAATGCCAAGTTTGGTCTCAGCAACGCTGTAGCATGCTCTTTGAAGAAGATTTTATGGACACTATTTTATGGGTGACAAGTTAACTGACGTCTGGATGCCTCCAACCTACGACATATTTTTTCTGGTGTTGTACATTTCGAGACACGGTACTATATGCAGCGGCACCTTGACCTTGGGGTCACTCTTTAATGAGCGGCCTAGCTTACTTACTTTCTTGTTTATTTGGAACTAACTTTCGTGGTTTCATAGTCGTTGAATACCGAGTTCGTTAGCAATTTCAAGATCTCATTGTTCACCATGAAGCTTGAAGTTGAACGACGGGAGATTTGCCATTTTGTAACAGAGAAGGAGCATGATGAGACAAAAATGCATGTACAGTGAGATACTGCTTGAACAAACTTCCAGGGACTTCAAGAAAAAGTTTGCTTAAGTGAAAGTTCACTCAAGTGAAAGTTCACTCAATTGCATGCATTGGACACAATGAGGTTTTTCCGGGGGATTTTACGAGCATTTTTCAAGCGGTGTTTCACTGTTTTGCCCAGTTTGCCCCCGAAAATTTTGTCTCTATAGTGAGCCTAGATAAGCCACATACGTTACAAAATAAGCCCCCACCCCCAACACACATGCACAAAAAGATTACTTTACAAGACTCATTTGAGCGATTCTTAAACATCCTTCTTTTTTGGGGCCGACATTCAAAATAGAACCCCGTTTCAGACTCTTCTCTCAGTCAAAATGAGTCTCGACAAAGATATTGAGATAAGCCTCTTCATTTCTTTTGTGTCCCCTTCCTTTATCTCCTCAACTATTTAAGCAGTTTCTTTTTAACCCCTTAACCGTTCAACGTGGAGCTGTCCCCAAACCGTTTTGGGCGAGTTGACCCGGGAAACTGCTTTCCCAGTTCATGCAACTGTTTTGGATGACCCAGGCACACTCATTGTCTAAATTTGTGGCTCTGCCAAAAATTCAGTGCAGCACTGAATTTTTTTTTTTTTTGTAATTACCTAGCTCTATTAGTAAATAGGTCGGAAGCCCAGATGTCATTAGAGGAGGCCAACCAACAGAGTCGCCTTCTGCAGAGCAGAAAGCCTGTTCCCAGTTTTCTTCTTTCCATTCCCTTCACACTCTTCCCTTGTCCTTAATCCTGAAGGGAGCGGGTATCTGAGCTACTTCTTGCAGAAAGGAGGAGGGTCTCCTCTTTCTCTAATGGAAACGAGGATTTAAGGGAGAGTTTTCTCCTTTCTGGCTGCTTGTCGGCTTTTAATGAATTGAAATTTCTAGCGATCAAGACCGGAAGCTCCTGGAGTGGGAGCGAATGCCGAGATTGTCCCCGCTTTGCCTCAGGTGGCGTCGGTGGTGGGTCTGGGGGACGAGGCCAGCCGGCGCTCCGCCCTGGACTGCGGGGACGCCCTGATGGGGGCCTCCTTCGCCCTGGCCTCGAGGGAAGGGGGCCCAGCGGACCTCAACAACCGCCTGCTGGTGCGCCTCGGCCTGCTCAAGGTACATACGCAACCACGTTGCTCACAAAACTACATTTTAAAGTGGAGACGCAACGGTGCATCCCCACTTTAAAATGTCCCCACGTGCAGGCGGTCGAGTCTCTTCACAAACGCCCGTGGAAAGAGGCAGCACGCCTCTATGTGCGGGTTCATTCTCCGCTTTATTGTCCCCGTACAGCCGTCATGACGAGGACCGGTACATACGCACTGAGTTAGATAGGCAAATGGGGAAAGCTAACGAGCGTGGGACCTATCGGTAACACATTGCCGGATCCATTTCGAGTGGTTCGTAGGGTGTCTGCCAGCTCACAAAGAACCTACTTAGGGGCATGAAAAAAATGCGAACGATGGAGCTCGTGGCCTTCGAAACGTGCTGCGGTACCCGGAGGCCCCCGGGAACTCGTAAAACTGCCGAGCAAAGTGGAGGGCCGCGAAAGTGCGCGCCCACGCAACATCTCCTAGGTGACGAGTTCGAAGCGCCAGATGCTTTGCGTTGTCGACGAGAGGCCGGCACGGGTCACGGTTGGGACGCCAATCTTGCGTCGACATTCGGCTGGGACTCGCGTTCAAGCTGCTAGAGCTTGAATCCCAGCAGTGTGCCGAAGCGGCACTCGTGTCCAGTCGGCCCCACGGATGCCTATTTCGTATGTGAAGTAGAAGACTCGGTGCTGCGGCCTTCTCATCACGGTGTCACGACCAGTGTGTTGAGTGTCCTATCCTGGCCATGCATCAGAAACGGTCCCGAAGTGGCGGCAAATGAATGTCGCAAGAGCCAGAGTGTCATGCTGTCGGATGTCGCGATCCTGGCAGTTGAGCGTAGAAGTTCCAGTACCAAGCCGTAGAGCGACCAGCAGTAGAACAGGTCTGCCATGTTCACCACTGTCAGCGTCAATGTGACACTTATAGGATGCCATTGGACGGAAATTGAGGGAGCACTTTTTACGACGCGGTAACCACATTGGTTTGACACATGTCGTAGGCACCGCGCTTATCTATTTGTTGAGTAGACGCTTACCCTCGCAGCCCCCTTTCCACTCCGCTGTTTTATCAGTTTCAAGGTGCCTCCCGGTAGCGCAGCTTGCATCGAAGGCTACGCACTCTGCTGTTCACGTTTCATCTGTACCCGACAGTACGGAAGTCGGTTCTCAGCAGACCAGTGTGGCACGCAGGCCGAGCGTGGCGAAGAGTCTACGTGGCCCGGAAGCACCAAGGAAGGCGCCATGTCGCTGCTGGCAGACCTCGTGCCCAAGGAATACTTCGACAGCTCCACGAGGGACGCCCTGCAGGCCTTCCTCTCACGGTGAAGACCCCCGCCTTTGCTCGACACCCGCTACAGTCGCCGACAGAGTGAGAAGAGCAGGGCATGTCTTTCTAACACCCGGCCTTTAGCACGTGCTCAATGCCTCGCAACGCGCTTTGGCGGCGTGTGCGCGCTCGAGGCGCACAAGACGTTGAAGCGCCATCGAAGGCAGAAAGCTCACGTTAAAGGTGGAACAACCGAAGCTCCTCCCCGTCGTTCTCGCCTCGTCAATGACTTGCATAGTTGCCGACAGGATGACAATGACAGGGAAGAGCTTCATTTGTCTCGCCTCAGGGCGAGTTTCCTTTCTTCAACAACACTTTAATGTCTCGTACACCTTCAGCGCGCGCGGAGCGTGTGCGGGAAGTCGGGAGTTCTAAAAACACGCCCCAATGTTTTCATTCTGTCCGCTACTGCAAACAACAAAGCCGCGGTGCCAAATTTTGGGCCTAGAAGAGACCGGCTCAGGGCATAAATTGGACACAAGTGCTTCGTCAGCGGTCGATTGGGACTCGTGTTCTCGCCGATCACTGGGCGAACACTGACTCAGCACTCGCGTCCAATCCGCGCTCTGCGTTGGCCTTCTTTAGCCGACACCAAAAATTCAATGCAGTTTGTCTGCCGGGAGGTTTGCTTTGCTCTGCATGCCTTCCGGATTGCCCCTTTTCAGAGGTTCAAAACGGCAATCTTTCGGGCACTCGAGCCCAATAAAAATATGTTTGTCCGGTTAGAAAAAGGCACCTCCAGAAAGAAGCCTCGCCTTTTGTTTTTTATTGTCCAGCCACGTCTCGCACAGAGTGCCTCACCGACCTTCTTTGGTTGTACCAAGTAGTATACACTCTAAACTAGCGCCATATATTACGAGCAGTCAGATTTGCCGAGCATACCCGCTGCACGTATGCCTACCGTGCCAAATTTGTAATCAAGCGGGGCCGGAAAGATAAAGCGTGCTACGGTGTAGCCGCATCTCGGACGCGTTACGCGGATGGAGGAAATCTGCGCTGTGTCGCTCTAAGCAGATGGCAGATGCAATGGCGGTTGCCAAAGGCCTGCTGCATCGTCTACAGACAGTACGGTGCCTGGAACTCGTGTCCAACTGGTGTGTTTACCGTCGTATCCTGCCCGTGCGTCAAAAGGGGTTTCAGAATGGCAACCAAATGCTTTGCTGGAGAACCGCCGTGTCATGCTGTCGAATGTCACAATCCCGGCGGTTGGTCGTAGAAATTTTGGCGAGCGCCGTCGTAGCAGCTTTTCAACTTGTGTCTGGTTCAGTTTCCATCGACTGTGGCCTCAGAGCAGGCATCTGCCAGATAGGCACTGAGTATACAGGGTATTTCTTTTAAGCTTTAGAGATTTGTTATAAAAAAGCCACGAAAGCTACACTTAGGCGGGTTGTGCAAGTGTGTTATACGACCAGGGGGACATACTATATGGGGCTAATCATAGCGATCGGTCGGCTAATATATTATGTATGTTTAGTATATGTTGAATCAACTGACCCACCTTAACATTGTCGTACATTAGCCACGTACATGTTTACTGCTGTGCCACCACCCCGACCGTGGCAGGCAAGAGCGTGACACTTTCGTGGCGTCATCGGGTAGAAATTGAGGGACCACTTTTGAGGACGCGGTGTAAACACCAGTCGGAGACGTGCTCCAGGCACCATAATTCACGGGTGTGCCGTTATTAGCTTTAGTACTGGCTCGAGCAGGTAATGAAGAGCGTGCCAACGGGGTTTCGTCTGCTTCATGTTTGTAGGCCGCAGCAGAACGGGGCCTTGGAAAGCAAGGCGAGGCATCGGCTGATGCAGGTCTTGTACCAGGCGTAAAGCAGGAGGCTCCTCAGACCCGGCTCAGCTTTACTCCGGCTGCGCAAGAAAGGACGGAGTACGCAGCCCCGTCTTCAACCACTCATCACAGTCCCATCAACTTTCTTCGACACTGCCCATTAAATGAGTTATTTGTTCGATGCAGTTCCTCAGAGGACAGTTTAATTATTGTCGCTTTCATGAAATTTGCCTTGTCACGCAACTGACCGAGCTACAGCGAAGTGGGTCACCGTCGCTTGTCTCGACACTCGCCAAATCGCTTACATGCGATTGATGCTTGAGACGACACGGTGTATAGGTACCTATACTTAAGGCTGGTTCACGCGTTTGCCTACGACCGAGTTCTTGTGATCTCTTGCGACGAGAGAACAGGCTGGTGTCCTCTGCGAGCTGGCCCTGGAACGGCGTTTCACTAAAGCAAAAGTCTTGCACTATTTGCGAGATAAAATGTACATACCACGTAAGAGATATGGTCATTTATAACATTGTTGAAAGTTTTTCGAGCCAATAAAAAAAGGATGGCGCGCAAAAGAAAGGAATAATATACAGAAATTGCGAGCGTTCTGTGGCAGCCCGGGAGCCTTTCTCGTCTAAGAGATTGCAAGAGGTTGTATGGCGCAAGGTCGTAAGCAGCTGCAAGTGTGTGAGCCAGCCTTTAGTGCGATAGGTTGCTGCTTGCAAGTGCTACCTCCCCTAATATCCCGAGATAACCCACCCCCTATTTTGGCTTGATTTGCTATTTTCTTTTAAACACGGAAAGACAGTTCTAGTTATCAAAGTGTTCGGATGACTGATGATTTCGGCGTAAATGTGGCTAGTTAGCGATGGCAGGGATATAAGCAAACATTGCTGACTGGGAAGCACAGTCGTCTCTGCTTCTTTCCCCTTTTCAATGTTTCTTGACTGTACACCGAAAGATGGCCCACTCCTCGTTTTTACCTGATTTGCTCTCGATTTTAGGTAGACCATCTCCCGGGACATGAAGGTAGTCCCGGAATTTTTGTGCTATTTCTTTTTACTGCCCAGATGCATTCAGTCGGTCAAATGTACGAACCAGCATTAAACTGAAACAAACTATGGATGCGACTTTGTTCGGTCGAGCAGATTCCCTTTGCGGGATCAGAGGGGCCGAATGCACTTGCCTTCGTCGTTGCTGTAGCAGTCTGTGCAGTGGAGCTTGGTGTTGCGCACGCGGACGTCCGTGCCGCACAGGCCGTTGCCGAGAGGCGCCTGGCAGACGCAGCAGCGGAAGCAGGCCAGGTGGTAAAGCAGCTGCAGGCTCTCTATCACCATGGCCGCACCGTGCCCTGCGCCCCACCGGTGGACGCATCAGCCCCGCACCCAGCACGACCCCGCAGCATCGCAGACCGAAGCTGCGCAGGCTTCCACGGCATCCTTCACGTGCGAGCGGACTCTTTGAGAAGATTCGCACGCGACAAGCCGCCATACTTGACGAATCGGTTGGTGGGCTTCATACTCGTTGTTTTTTTAAAACGAATAATGTTTATATGTCCCGCTCTTAGCTCTTCCCTGTTTGAGCGTGGGATGTTGCCTCGTGTGCAATTGGTGACTGCTCTTGGGGCGGAGGCTTTTTTCGGTTTGTAGCCAGCAGCAGCAAAGCAGACTAAGTACAAACACTACGAAGGTTCTTGCTTGCGGGCTTCGCTTGCCCCCCAAGCGGCGCAGGAGCAACAACGGCGGTGCAGCGAGGTGAAGAGAGAAAACGAGCGAGGTGGCTCCAAAACGAGAGCACCATGCCCAGCGGTGACGGGAGGCCAGTCGCCATTACGCAGCGGCTGACTGGTGGTTTAAGCGCCAGTTCACAGACGATTTGTTTAGTGTGGTGTGAGGTGTGCGAGATGGACCGGTTTAAAGCAGATGAGAGGGAAGCCGTTTTAATGCCACGCATTTAGAGCGCATTAACCTCTGTTAATGCCAAAGAGATGGGTACTTTTAGGGGCAAAGTTCCTTAGGGGCTAGCCATGTTTGTCCGTCCGTTCGTGCTCATGCTCAAGAGCTCACGTGCTCGCGTAGGAAGAAAAAAAATGATGAAAAAATGTTTACGCAGTTGACAGGATTCGAACCTGTACGGGAGACCCCAATGAATTTCTAGTCCATCGCCTTAACCACTCGGCCACGACTGCGGGACGAGTAGGGGGCTCTGAGATGTGGTAGTAACTCAAGAGCTGGGGATGTCATGGATGAAACGTTCCATGTAGCCGCTCAACGTTTATACAGGAGAGGGCGCTGCGGTCAAAAGCGTATATAATCGCGTTAAACTTTGCATGCATTGGCTCAACGTTTATAGACGAGCAGGGCGCTGCGGTCAAATGCTCAAATGCGTACATAACCACGTTCCATACTACACATTCTCTTTCTGACATAGATGAAAACGAACGAAAGGCTCGGCATGCTGCGGCTCAGCGTCTACGCAGACAAGCACCACCAGAGCTTCGCCCCAATCAACATGATTCACCACGTGGAGATGCGGTCAATTTTTTCTTTTCCGTAAAGGCTGGTTCACACGTTTGTTTCGCTACGCTCGAGTGTGTCGCAGTCCCTCAGTAACCGCTTAACAGACTGGCGAACTGCTGCCATCTATTGGGTATAGCCCTGGAACATTTGCAACTTGCATATAACTAGACTTAAGGTTTTGCAGTTCTTTGCGAAATACAACCTATACCAAGGATGAAGAAAGAATAAAACAATTAAAAGATGTGTTGTATCGTCCCAGTTTTAATTGTTTTATTCTTTCTTCATCCTTGAACTGAACCAACACGCTCTTCTCCCAAGCATAACAACGTATACATTGTCAGAATCATATTAAACCCACAGTAAAAGAATGATCCATAAAAATTTACAAAAATATATATGCACTTTGGAAGTGCTAGAGGGCTATCTGACAGATGGCACCAGTATGTTAAAAGCCCCAGATAAGAAAATATTTTAACTATCTGGTTAAAACAGGCATGTCAAAAAACAAAATTTTATGCGAAAAAAAAAAAAAAATTTGAGGCAATGTTGATGGCGAGAGATTTATTTGAAATTCTATGCGTGAAGTCCATGACGTCACGGGTAATTCCAAAATGACCATCTTGGTTGTGAAGGTGAGGCCGATCCACCTCTCCTCCACGCACCCGAAATGCTGAGAGAGAAAACAAGTGGAAAAAGGGTGATTGCCGACTAAATCGCGTCTCACGCCATCAATATTGCTTCAAAAAAATTTTATTTTCGCATAAACTTTATTTTTAGACACGCGTGTCACAACCAAACTATTTAAAAAGTCGGCGCTGAAAGCAAGAAACGAATTTTAGTAGTTGGCACCAACGCATAGGGCAGAGCCGCCACTGGTCATGTGGTAGACCTGTGCGCGTTTCTCCACGCCGCCACCGCTGGAAGGAAACACCCGGTGTGCCGCCGCCTCCAATTTCTGACCGGTGCACAGGTCTATCACGTGGTGCTTGCGCTCTTTCAGGAGCTTCCTTTGGGCTCTGAAAGTTACTTATTAATCTTAGTTTTTGGTTATACTTCAAACAAAGATGAATAAGTTACTTTTACAGACCATAGGAAGCTTCCGAAAAGCGCAAGTACCACGTGATAAATGAGGGCCAGTCACTTGATAAATGGCGGCCACTTTTCCGCAGCCCCTGCGGGCGCCATTTTCAAATTCAGTCTGCGCCGTATATAGTATAGCTGTAAAAATGTTTCTTGTTCATTGTAAATTCGTTTTATGACTTCCTTTTCCCATCTAGGCTGTTTATAAAAGTTTTTTTCCTTTGCATGTGTCCTTTAAGCAGTTATAAGGAAACTCGCTCGAGTACAGTCGAATGCAAATATGTGAATCAGTCTCGGGGTTCCGTTGAATCGGCGCTGAATTTCACTCAGAACCTCAGGACAGGGGATTGGCGGCGAAAGTAGGTCACGCTCACCCAGGGGCTGGCTGCAGTGCGAGCAGAGGCGGCGTCCACTGACGGACAGCGTGCCTTCCGTCGGGGCCTCTGGCTTTCCAGCCGTCGGGTCCGGGGGCTGGATCTTGGTGCACGCCTTCTCCCGGGAAGCCCTCCAGTCAGGCTTCGGAGTGGTGTTGGACACCGGGGTGGGGTTTGACACCGGGGTGGAGTTCGACACCGGGGTGGAGTTTGACGCCAGGGTGGAGTTTGACGCCGGGGCGGAATTTGACGCCGGGGCGGAATTTGACGCCGGGGTGGAGTTTGACGCCGAGGTAGAGATTGATGCTGGGGTGCAGTTGGACGCTGGGGCGGCCTTGCGCTGCTGGTCCCTCACCCTGGGGGACCGCGAGGCAAGCGGCGGAGAGGCCTTGCTGCTGTACTCGGAGAGCAGCTCGGTGCCCGTGGTGAGACAGGGCGGCGCCTGTGGCAGGGTCTTCCTGGCCTGGCTAGAGTCTGGGAAGAGCTGCTTGGCGTCTTGCACCCTCTGGAAGGCCCTCTGCGAAGCCTTCCTCCTCCGGCTCTTCCACTCGTCCAGATTCTGGGACGCCACGCTCAGATAAACCGCCGTCAGCAATAAGAAAGGGGTAGCAACTCGTCCAACTGAGTAAAATACTAAAATATTTGACATCTTGTAGACCCTGAGATGGGGAGGGTCTACAAGATGTCGATTAATTACCAGCTCGCCTGCACTCTATCACTGCTTAAAATATTTTTAGCTCCTGCGTGTCTACTTTTTTTGCCATTAACGGACCAGTTGCAAAAACCCCATTGGTCACTTGTGAAGCACACAATGAATTATGGGAACATCCTGTATCTTACAGGGTGTTGTTCCATCATCTGTTACAGCACGTTCCCAGAATTCCTTTCGATGCCATGCAGAGCACTGTACGTTTTGCAATGGGCTTATTTAAAGGGGTACTCCGGCGATTTTTTGAGCTACCCCAACTAACTATATTTCCGAAATCGCCGTCCTTTACTCTTTCCGGTATGCTATTTAGTATCGCAAAATTCAAAATAGTTATTGTGAAATCGGCCTATGAAAATGACGCCAAAACCAAGATTCAAATATTCCCGCGCTTTTCAATGCCGTGACGTCACGGGAAGGCAGGCGTGCAGTTCTAGCGGGCAGTCTCTAAATGAATTATGCTGAGCATTTGTTTAGTGCTGCTGTGCAGGAGCTGGAGCGATCTTCCAAAGCATTCATTTGACACCATGAAACTGTTTGTAATCAGTTGGGAACAAAGTTTACAGTCCAAAGAGTGAACCCCTGCCTTCCTCTGACGTCATTTTTTCATTGTTGCCAGTAGAGCTTTTCCCTTGACCAAATTTGTAAGTTCAATAACTTCGCGAAAAAACTGTTTTTTGGCCAAATATTTGGGTTACTATTTCAGCGATGTTAGTTGATGTGTTTAGCAAATTTTCATGCAAATCGGGGACTACAAAGAAAACGCCGGAGAACTACGACAATTCAAGGTCTTCTCTAAAACAGCGGTCTCCAATTATACAATTGTATAGAGAAAATTTTGACAAATATTTCTTTGCTGACTATGGCACGTGAACACTAGCAGCAACCACTGGAACTTGCAAAGAGAAATTCCAGTTGGGTTATTCTTTATTTATTACAGGCATAATCCAAAAACATCTCTCCCCATGCTTCTCAGTTAGAAAGGCCGTTTCTGGAGTGCCCCTCTGGAGTTTATTTTTTATTGCCATTTGAGTGCATATCAAGGATTACTTTTGTAAGCTATTCAACACCCAGAAATGTATCTTTTTATCAAATTTTTATTTATTTATTTATTTTTTTAATTGGGTAACCTGGTATAAATATTTACAGACAGACAAATCAAGAAATACAAGGCCATTTTAAATGCAAGTAATACTCCAGGCTTTGAGATACGGCTTTTAATGCTATAAAAAAAAAAAAAGGCACTTTTTCCAAGTGAAGCAGCCCAGACGGTGGTCTTGAGCAGCTAATTAAACACTGCCTAGAGTATCGGCCCACCGTCTCAAAATTTGTTTGTTGGCACCACCAGTCTGGTGCTTAGTGGAGAGCAGGTCATGAACTGAGGAGACGACTTCCTGAGTTTTAGAGATGAAGTGAGAAAGGTCATGTGATATTGTTTCGCTCTGTTGCAGACTGACATTTTTGGGGGACGGAAAACCATTTGTTGAGACTTTGGGTAAAGCTTCAAATATACAGGCAACAATACTTTTTAAGCACCAAAAAAACCCCAAAAGCAATGTTTTTTTTTCTTGTTTTTTTATTTATTGAAGGTCTTTTTTGGCAATCACCTTCCCAGTCTGGTGATAGTTACGGAAGTGCATTGGCTTGGAAGAAAGAAAGAGGAATCGGGTTTTTCTTTCTCTTTTTATAGGCTAGGTGGTGCAAGCTATTGCCTGTTGTAAAGGTTACAGCCATCATTATCCGTCCATCCATCCACGGCTGAAGTATTGTTACTCTGGAGCATAGCTTATGTAGTGGAACAGCGATGATGAGTCATCTACCTTGATTGGCTCGAGTCCCAACCCAGAAATGCAGCAACATATGGACTTGTCCCGAGTGGATGTTAAAAATAAACCCCTTCGGTTTGTCGGCACAGGGGAGACTAGAGTTTGCCTCTTCAGGACTGCTAGCCCAGCACTCTTCCGAGATTGTCAAGGTCTGTGAAGTCTAATTATCTGATGAAAAGTTTACTGGCAAGCAAATGCTTGTTATTTTTGTATTGTAAAAAACAAGAAAAAAATACTTAGACCTTTACATTAGAGATTTCTGGTGCTGCACCAAAACCACAAAGGGGAAACTACTTCGAGTTCCTCGAAGACTCCGGTACACTTTTGCTTCGCACAGCCTGTGTCGACGTACTGCCATATGCATGCACACTGCAGCTATAACGAACTTATCGGAGGAACTGCACACGAAGGACAGCGTCCAGGCTGTCTTCAGTGCACATGCCTCGATGCAAGAAGCAGAACGGGGTTAAATTGGGACTCGCAGGGGCTAGCACCCACCGTCTGCCACTGCTCCTCTTGCTCGTCCTCGGCGGCGGCATGGCACTTCTTGCGCTGCACGCTCCCGTGCACCTGCTCGCGTGCCTGCGTCCCCAGGGCCGCCTGGCTGATCTTCACGAAGCGGAGCGGGTCGCTGACGGCGGCCGGACCCGCGACGGGAGCCAGGCTCCTGACCGCGGTCCGACCTGCGGGGCCTTGCACCGCGGCCGCCGGGCGGACGCTATCGGCCCAGCGCTGGTCCACGTACGTCTTGTCCAGGGCTGCCGAGTAGCGGTAGGTGCCTGCCATGGCTGCAGCCACCGGCCATGCCCGCCGAGCTCGCTAGCGGGGCACCTCGCACGGGCCTCGGCAGCCGACGCTGCAACGGGGTCCCCTCGCTCTAGCTGGCGCCGCGGGGCTTCATAGCCGGCCTGCGATCAAGGAACAAACAGCGCCGCGTCTCTTTTTCCTCCACGCGCATTCGGGGTTGACCTGCTTTCGGGGAAAGGCGTCGTCGCCGAGCCGCGCGCGGGTCACCCCCGAGGACAATATTATTTGTGCCGGGGAGCCTCATTTTCGCGCGCGCGCTTCCGCGCGATGAAATCGAGTGGCGTTGGACCCCTGCGCCGTGCTCTTACCGTTAGCAGCACGCAGAGGCGCGCGCGGTGCGGTGGGGTGCCGATGTTTTGATCCGTGGGTCATCCACCTTTGGGACATCCGAAACGGGAACAGCGCGCTCTGCGTCTCCCCCGCGCGGTTGGCACCCCTGGTTGCGCCCTCCACTTCCGGCTTGCGAAGACGCCAACTGGACGGGTCCGAGAAACGCGAGCGCGAAGTTAGGACCCTGGGTCCTAGAATTGCGCACGCACGGCAGCGACGGCAGCGCGCGCGAGGACACTCATTTCCTGGGACCCTCTCTTTGCCCCTACCGCCCACTTTCGGCATTACCCGACGCTAGCTGTGTGGGGCCAGGGCCAGCCAGCGGCATTTCGTTTGGGTGGTTTGGAAGTATGCCAAGCTGTTCCAGCTTTGGCACCCAAAGCAGAAAGTGTCGCCTTCCTGATTTTTCTTGGTTTCTGGCGGCTTTGTAGGTTGAATCATCTGAGGTCCTTAGTGTATGCACGATTGTGTGAATAAGTTTGAAGAAGTGTCGTAAGCGGGTAGTAATTCGTGACCTGTTTACGGCTACTTCTACCATGTCGGACTGGTACCCAGAAACCGCCCCCCCCCCCCCCCCCAAAAAAAAAAAAAATTAAATAATTTAATCATACAAACAAAACAAAAATTAGTCGGCTGAATGTTACTTTGCGTAGCGACGGAAGACGGAAGTCAAACACGTTGAATACTTTCAGTTTCTCTTTCCCAACCCGAACGAAAATCCACTCTGCAAGCCGTGCAAGCTGGTTTAAAAAACGTATATTTTTAATATTTGTATTATATAACGTTAGTGATGATTACCCAATAATTCGTTTACTTTAAAACTGAAAAATTTGCTAAACAATTTGTGGAAATAGTTGATGGTAGTCTTGGCGGCTGTTGACGCGACTCCCTGGCCTGAGCCAATCCGATCCAAAGTATATGCGATGCGCGATTTTTGTTTGTAGTACAATAGTGACAATAGTACCAGTGCACCAGCTAGGGTACCGGCCAACGTTGGTACCAGCAGCGTTTGTCTTCTGCACATGCCAGCGATACTACTGCTAGGCTAACTAAACTACTAATTATTACTACTACTACTACTACCAGCAGCGCCAGCAGTGCAGTCGTACGGTAGTACTCTGAATCTCAAGATCAACCACTTAAACGCTCGACATTTTCGAAACTTCAACCCATGAGTCGATTAAAAATATCGACTGGCACTGCTGGAACGCCGCTGAGCGAGGTAAGATCACTGGTCTCCGTGACAACTTACTTGATGGCGCATCCCCCGCTTGGTCGCTGCAGCGCAAGTGCAGCCACCGGACGGCCATCTTTGGACACGAAAAGTCGACGTTTTGGAGCGTTGCGGAGTCTGGGCGGCAGTGTGCTGAAGACACGTTTTCTGCTCGTTCATCGTCATTCGCCAGAGAAGTTTGTTAAAGCCTGCTGTAAACAGTGAGAGTTGCCTTTGAGAGCACGCGGAAATTTTTACGAAAGTGCAGCGCCGCAGGCAAGCACGTAGCCAGGATTTTGTTTCGGGGGGGGGGCCCGCCCATGACAAAATCCTGTATGAGGGGAGGGTGGAGAGGAGGTCCCAGCAGAATGGAAGATTTCGGGGGGCCCGGGCCCCATGGGCCTCCCCCTGGATACGTGCCTGGCCGCAGGACAAAGGCGCAACTCGTCAAATGCAAGTCTCGCCGGTCTCGCGGCGTGATCAAAGCTTCCTTGGCGCGCCGAAGTGCTTCGTCTCTGCCTTCGCACACTTGGGTACCTTTGAGAACACGTAAAAAGGTTTACGTGTTCTCAAAGGCAATTTTATTGTTTACATAAGGTTTTAAAAAAGACTTCGGTGAGTGACGACGAACGAGCAGAAGACGTGGCTTCAGCACGCTGCCGCCCAGCCTTTGCAACGTTGAACCCCCAGAAAGGTTGATTTTCCGTGTCCCAAGATAGCCTTCCGGGGGCTGCATTCGCGGAGCGGGGAAGTGGGTAAGATACTTATTTTACGATGTTACGAAACTGACTCAACTAATACTTATGTTATAGTGCGCTTTATGGCCGTGTTTTAAAATTGACTTGTTTTATCTCACTTTAGAGTAAAGGTTATGAACCTTATCATTCCAAGATCCACTCGCATTCACCACATTATTTTCTGCTTTACTTTTAGTTTAGGAATTAAAACAATGCCGTATTTTAAGAAACATTACTTCCATGCAGAAACATGACATAATTACCATATATTGCTGTTCCACCTAGGAAAAGAGAGTAAACATTTTGAAGGTGTGGGGACGAGTGCAAAAATTGATATAACTTGGCGCCTAGAAACACAAAAAATTGTAAGTGTAATCTTTTTTAAGTCTTGGAAAGATGTAATGATTAACATAACTATGTTACCCATTACTCGAAATAAGTAATGTAAGTAGGGCATATATAAGTTAGCGAAAAAAGTTATCCGTTAAGCCGTTACTTGTAACGCATTATACTGCCAACACTGGTCTCAACACCTTGAGATAATCTGCAGCATAGGCTATGCGTGCAAGCTAGTTGCTTTTATTTGCAACGTAGCGGCACAAACGCTCATGTAGCAGGAGTGCTAGCTTGTACTTGCAGCCTTTGCAACAATTCATGTGGGGTGAATCTGTTGGTCTGGCCACCACAGCCCGGCTCGGCAAAATGTTGCACTCAGAATGCTGTGCTTTTTCCGCAGCTTGTGCTCGATATATTAACCAGCAGCAGCAGCGATGACGAAGATGTGCTTGCTGCCCGTCCTGATCGTCATTTTAGGTAAGTGTGAGCAACTCCCAAAAGCCTCCAACCCATACCAAATCTGTGACCTCCAGTGCGTGTGGCTCTTTTAACGTAGAACAATTTTTTTAATAAGGCTAACTTGGTGTAGTAAACATAATATGCAAAAGCACCACGACCAAGAGACCAATATGTAGTCACCACCACAGCAGAACGATGGCACTGATAGCACATCAGAACAAGTGCACCGAGATTTACCGGACCAAACACGTATTCTACATGGGATGATTCTGTTATGTGTGACTCAAGTACTGTCGCAAATATTTTTTTAGGTTGCTGGACTGGGTGGATTCGCCGACGACAAGTGCAGCGATGTATCGGGCTACATTCCGCAAAGGGAAGCATCCATTACTGAGGTAGGTAGCCAGGCTCGGGCATTAGCGGTGTCGGAGCATTGTGCCTGAACGCAAGGGGCGTTGGGAAACAAAGGAGATTGGGCGTGCCATGTTAAAAAGCCCCTGAAAAGAAAAAAAAAAGTTTTTTTAAACAGTCTGGTTGGGACACGCGTTTCAAAAGATAAATTTCATGCGGAGAAACAGTTTTTTTAGAGAAATAATGACGGCGAGAGATTTATTTGAAATTCTGCGTGCGAAGTCCCTGACGTTACAAGTCACTTCTGGAATGACCATCTCAGTCGTGAAGGCGAAGCCGATTTACCTCCTCCGTGCGCCGGTCGGAAGGCATGCCGAGAGAGAAAGCAAGTGGAAAGAAGGTGACTGCTGACTCAATCGCGTCTCGTGCCGTCAATATTGCTCTAAACAATTTATTTGTTTTTTTTCACATAATAATTAATTTTGATGTACGTGTCCCAACGAAATTGTTAAAAAAAAATTTTGTTTCTTTTCAGTGGTATTTTAAGGTTTATTCACTCGATGCATCTTTTCAATGTTCGACGGTTTAGCGAAATATGCCTGTTCGCACGTGGAGTTTGACGCTTGAGACCTAGCTGTGACAAATTGACTCGTAAGAATTTCGCCAAACCTTGTCATCTACACCAGGAATATCGAGCGTTTCGCATCAAAATGATACGAAGTGTGCACAGTGTGAAAAGACAGTCTGCTTTGTTAATACCACTCCATAAACTTCATCACATTCGGTTCACTGGGTCTACTATAGGCTTGCCAAACCAGGGAATGACCATGAATGTCAAAGAACAGGCGGATGATCTCGAAGCATTTCAGACGTTTTTGCGTCCAAAATGCGTTCAGTCATTATGTTTATATGCAGTGCTTGCACTCATCGCGACTGTTGATGAATCTGCACTGTGCCACCAACCCGTACTGCTAACACATATCGCCCATACGCAGCCCAGACGCACCGCTTCTCCGCTTGTTGCTCGCTGCCATGTTTGCTTTTTTTTTTTTTCGGCTTTGGCTCGGATACGGAATTGGCCAAAAATCAGACTCCTCCAAAAGCTCGCTCTGCCTTGAAAGTCGGACGTCATGGCGAAGTCAAGCGGCCATTGGCAGCATTCACGTTTCTCCTTCAGGTGATTGACAGGCTTTGGTAAGGTTTCAGCAAAATATTGCTCCAGAAGCGAGGAGCACGCGCAATCTTTTTCGGAGGTACGCCACTCTTTCGGTTGCATTTACACGGGTTATCTTTTTCTCGAAACCTAGTTTCGCGACACAAGATACGTCAACAAGACACATTGTGTGAATAGACCTTTAGTGTTCGTGCTTAACGTTTCTGATCTGTATTCAGCGCTATCAGAACTCCTAAGACGAGAAAGGTGGGGAGGCTGTTATGCCGCCTCTAGCTCGAGCTTCATATCTTCTACAATGCTTCGGCTCTCATCTTGTCCGTGGCCATAGCAAAGGCACTGCGAATGACAGTCATGTAGACCGAGCTGGTGCGCAGAGCTCCTTCATGATTCAGCTCTGCTGTTAAACACCAGATCGCTGCATTCTGTTCAAAGTAACGAGCAGTGATACCTGGGTCATTCCTTCCAGCCGTTCACCCAAGACAAAGACTCTGACTCCGCCATTGGTGCCCCCAGGGGTCGCCACAGCAGCGACCGCCCCGGCAGCCTTCGTGACGCCCGTCGGAGTCCCCACGGTGGCAGTCACCCCCCGGCTAGGAGAGCCCCTGCTTGTAGGGCGGCTTGGATTGGCTTCTCAACCGGACGGTCTGTTGGCCGATTTACAAGTACTTTTTGTCTAAAGCAGTTAATAGCATTATATGGGATCCTGCATGGACCGTGCTCGCTCGTGTTGGTGGGAGTCGCGCCGTAGCGAGGCCGTGGGAGAGAGTGTCGGCAACCGAGCGCAGCTGTTGGTTTGATGTCGCAGGGTGCGCAACCCATGGCATTGCACCGTGCAGGGGGTGGCGTGGGTAGGAGTGTGCTAACAGCTTCTCCCTCTTTCTTCCTCATCCCCTCAATCCTTTCTCCTCTGCTACTTGGGAACAGAGATCTGCATTCCGTAATATTCCGAGAGATGCCTCGCCCTTGAAAGATAACTCGCACCTATTTTTGCCATGATTTGCTATTTTTTCAGAAACACCAAAAGATAGCCCACTTCTAGTTGGCAGAAATGGTGTTATTTAGCCAGGACGGGAGACAAGCGACCATTGCTGACTGGGAAGAACAGTTCTTTTTTTATCCCCTCCCTGCATTTGCGAGTTTTGGTTGGCACAAATAAAATCTAAAACTAGCATTTTTCAACTTTTGTTTGATCGCACACCAAACGTTGGCCCACTTCTTATTTTCCCCACGATTGTGCATCGTTCAGAAACCTCATCTGTGCAAAAAAGCCTTAGCAGGTTCGTTGCATTGGACGGAACGCTGAGCCAGGCGGTTGCTTTTCTTCATGTCCTTTCGTCCCGGAAGTTATTGAAAGGATTCAAAGACTTAAAACTTCACCATTTGGCGCCGCTGGATTTTGTGCACTCTATTTTGTGAGAAAATATTTTCTCTAGAAAAGTTGGGCCAGTGGCCGATTCATAATGGTGTTAATTGCTAAAAACTCCACGCCTAGAAGAAACAAGTATTGAGTCCCCGCACTTCCGCCCATGCATCGAGAGTGGTCGTGATGTGGCAACAAATTGTGGTAGTAGGAGCGGACCTATCACGCCATTGGATGTCTCGATCCCAGCGGCACGTCATAGAAATGCTGGCGAAAAGAGTCGCTGTCGTCGCGGGGATCCCACTCGCGTCTACTTCCATTGCCCTCCGGCTGCGGAGCGACCTGCGTTCGCCACCACTGCCGCGATGCCGCCAACCCGACATTCCTACGACGTGATGGGGCAGAAACTGAGGGACCACTTTTGAGGACGCGGCAAAGACGTCGATCGGAGACGCATTCCAGACACGATACTTTGAACGTAGTGTATTCAGCAACTCCAATTGCATCCTTTCTAAAGACGCCGCGGGGCGCTTGCAGGGGACGGCGGCCCTCCTGGCTGGAGAGCTCGAGCAGCGAAGAGGAGGATGGCGCGGACCGCAAGGCCTTCCCAGTTCCGAAGGAGAGGGACCGGGACGCCTGGTTTCTGGAGTCCCTCTCGGAGGCGGTGGAGCCAGAGCAGAGCCAGCCGGATGCCCTGCTCTTCCGACAACGTTTCAGAGCGCTCCGGGACGAGCTGGTGTCCGAGCTCTTCACTATATTCAATCGGGAGCTCTTTCAGGACAGGGTGAGTCGCCCCGTACCGACGGAGGACAAGCTCGTAGAAAAAGTTTGTAGAGAAAGAGACGTCGCGGGCGTCGTACGCCTCAAAAACTCGTAAAGTTTCTTGGTGCGCGACCTACCGCACGCAGAAACAGAAGGATGTTTGAGCGAACGAGGAAGGAGAGACCATCCTGGAAATGTAATACGTGTGGAAACACTAAAGCCGCATTCACGCTGCTCATACGTCGTACGAAAGACGCAGAGTTTTCTGTAGACATGACAACAGAATTGTCTGCAGACGCGCCTCAGCCATGTTTGAAGCATGTTTGCGTCGTACCTACATGGTTATGCTTCGAACGTGGACAATATTTGTACGACCAACAAGACACGACTGTCATACCAGGCAGAAACACGTCGGACAGCGTCTGCTGACCGCCTTTGTACGACGTATTAAACGTAGTGACAGCAGCTTAGAAGCAAACTTTCTTTCTTTTTTAATTTTTTTTTATTTACGGGTGCTTCGTGCGTGCACATAGACCTGCAACAAACAGCAGTGTAGCGACTTCTGTATACCAGCAAGGTTTCGCACCTTGGATAAGACGTGCCTGTGTCAGTCCTAAAAGCATCGTCTCGAAGCCCAGACATTTAATCGATCTCAGACTATGGCTGGTGTCCAAGGACCTTCGTTTTGCCGCACGACGACGTCGTGTTGGAAGTCTTGTGCTGGGGCACCGAGTTGTGCGGCACGGATGGCCGTACGCTTCGTGCAGTGGGAACATTAGTCGTGTCTGTTTATTTGCTTATTTAATGATACTACGGCTCTCTATTGAGAGCCAGAGCAAAAGTAAAATATGATGTTAAAATAATTTTAAAAAAATGAAAGACTTTTACAACTCCCTGTAATGCCATTTAGAGCGCAGCTCTTGAGGAGGAGGGGAGGAAGGAAGGGTATGGAGAGGAGGGCACGTACACACCCAATTTTCACGTGACGTCACTCGTGAAGATCGTCACTTTCACTTGTGACCTTTGTGACGTCGCTCGTGACCCTCATGACGTCCCATGTGACGTCATTATAGGAAAGGTCCCATAATGCAACACGCGGTTACGCCGACGCCGCTCAAGCCGGAAACAGGCGCCTAAGAGCTGCACTCTAAAAAGTTGCATAAAAGAAGCTTAACAAAATATGTTGTGAAGTGCGGCAAAAACTTTTCTAATTGAAGAAAGCATTGCCATATTGTTTTACAGTGAATTTCATTCTTGTATTGCTCGAGGGAAAATAGGAGTATTAGAAAATATTGCACTTAAATCTGTATTGCTCGATTGATCTGGTGCGATTATAATTCTGGATGAAAAGGTGATATAATATGTAATTTGCCAGAGAAGGAAGGAATACATATATCTTCTTATAGCTATCGTTGCCCTTGCTTCCAACGTCTGAATGTCTGCTCGTTTAAGCAAGTGCGACACAAATACGCGCTTTCCGGACTCATTAAGGTTCTCGAACACTCGGCTTAAAAACCGACTTCGGGCCATTCCCCAATCTCCAAGCTTCTACTAATTTTCTCTCGCACTCTTCTCTCTCCCAAAGTGAGTGGGTCTCTGCAATACCTTCTCAATCACATGGCTGTAGCGCCAAGTTACTCCAACTACTCTACGCTTCCTCGAATATAAAGGAGGAATTGAGGGATGGTTCTCTCCTCCCTGGCTGTTTCTTCAGGCTTTAAGAGAACCGGTTGTTCCAGCTTCCGAGGCAAGAGATTGCATGGAGAGGACGTTTGACCTCGACGGCTGGCCGCTGCGTTTTCCTCGAGGGCCAAAGCTACAGGGTGGAACTCTCTACGGTGCTGCTAACCAGCCCCGAACGCACCCGGGACACCCTGCTGCACGAGCTGTGCCACGCGGCTGCCTGGTGTGTCCAGCGCTCGAAAGGCGGCCATGGCCATGCGTGGCGCTTCTGGTAAGCCCCTCTCCAAACATATTTTTCTGCCCGTGAGGCGGTGAAAGTGGGGTTCTCAAAATGCGTCTCCGAGCGATGTGCTTAGCGTCCAGTGGCGACAGAACACGGAGGGGGGGGGGGAGGAGGGATGTTGGCAGACTGCAAGAGAACTTCCTATTTGGGGTCGACGTGCCCAAATGTTGGGATCACTCCAAAATCGAAGCCCGTCCCGCAACATAGATATTGCGATGAAAAGGCCTTTTGGGGGGGGGACTTTTTCGTGATATTCGTGTCGTGTCCATGCACGTCTTCTGGAGTTCGCTGTCCCTTTAACCCTTTGAGTGCAGAGCTTTTTGTTTTGTGTTTTTTCTGCACTTCGAACAGAAATTTTGGTCCCATGCCTCCAGTATATTTGTATAATATAAAATATAGTAGGTCCCAATCTAGAATATTTAGGCGGAAGCCTTCCTCGTCCCGTTGCACGAAAAAGCGGCGTTGTTGTGCCTGAAAGATGGCCATAAAAATGTCATAAGCACGCGCTGCTCAATCGTGTGCTCAAGGACGACGCCGTCCTTGAGGTCGTGCTAGACGTCGTGCTTGACATCGTCCTAGAGGTCGTTCGAGACGTCGTCCTTGAGGTCGTCCAACATGCCGTTGTCGTTGAGGTCGTCCTAGACGCCGTACTTGGCGTCGATCTCTAGGACGTCGTCCTAAACTTTAATATGTGTGGAAACATTAGTCTAAAAGATTTCTCTAGCGGGACTACAATGCTTTCGCCTTCCTACACGTAAGCAGTCTTAAGTGTCCTCCTGTAATTTTTTTTCTCTAATTATACTTTTCGAGACACGGCACTACGCAAAGCTGGCCTGGCACCCTAGGGTCACTCTTTCCAGTGACCTTAACCGACAGTTTTCTTTTTTACTGGAACCAGGGCTTTTTTATTTAGTTTATTACTAATTCCTAGAAACCGGGTGCTCTCCATAAAGCGCAAGGTTGAGCGACATAGATTCGCCTTTCTTGAACAACGAGGGAGCAAACAGAGATGGAAGTCCCCTAAACAAAAGTTTCCACGTGTCGTCAAGAGGCGCCATTACAAGAGAAAACATTGCCCTACGGGTAAAATTAAACCCGACAGCCCAGTTGAGAGGACAGGGAAGAAATCAACGTGACTTCCCATTTCAGGACGGACCAAGCCAAGCAACGATTCCCCAAGCTGCCAACCATTTCCACATGTCATAGCTATAAGGTGCAGCGCACTCTTTTCACGTGACACTTTCATTGTGACAAAGCACTTTCTTCTGCTATGTTGTCGAGGCTGTCGTAGTTTCCACACAGCTGCAAAAGCATTTGGCTTCGTCTTGCATCTTTTTCGCGTGAGCTCTCGTGCGAAGGAGATTACAATTGAAGCCATGTGCTTGCACGAGTAACCAACTTTGGAGCACGGCGGAAACTACTCTAGCCTTTGTCAGTGTGGCACAAAAATGATGATGCTGAATATGCCACTGGCAAGTTCTGTGAACTTGCCAGTGGCATTTTTAGATTTTATTTGTTTATATGACTACTTTAGGCCCTGACCTAATGTGATAACTAGAATTAAAATGACACCGTCCCGCCAACGTGCTGGCATTTTTAATAAAACAAGGGAGCAAGTACACTGTTGTCCTCATTGCTCAATTCACTCAGGAATTAACCAAGCTCAACATGTCTCTAAAAAAGCAATCAGTTAATTTAACAGTTCTTGCTTTCCTGCGATTTTTATAACACTCAAACATGTCTTTTAATGGTGTGATTTTATGAAGGCGAGAATCCCGAGCTCGTAGCTTTATCTTTGGCAGTTGCTCCTGCTGATTGAGAGCTCGCGCAACCGAGATGCATCCTTCAACAAATAGCTCGCGCTTGCAGCCTAGTAGCGGAATTGTAGTACATTACAAAAAGTTGGGAAGCAAGAAATAAAGCGAAACAAAGTGCAAATGAACACACATAACTATAAACTATGTGAATATGTTAAAAGAGCAGAGCTACTTTTCGAGCAGAAATGAACCGGCGTGATGATATCACTATGAAGCATGCCATTTCTAGCGCTCAAGACATGGGAACTGAGACTCGCAGCTGGTTGCCTGCAGGCCGCGCCCCAGCAAGCCCGCAGGCAACCAACCAAACATGCGGCCTGCGGGCCGTGTGTTTCAAACCCCTGGCACATTATTTAAATCAATAATCGGAAGGTTCTAAACTTCGTATGTGTCTACACTAATGATCTGGCAGTGTAGCGATATTAGTTTTGTCAAGAAGAAACAATCTTTTGGCGTAATATTGACACAAATTCCTTACATTTTCGTAAGCGAGGAATTAGTGAGGCATCACTACAGCGCAACCCCTCTTGAAAAGTATTTTTTTTTTTGTATTATTTGTTTGAATGCATGTTTGAATCGAAGCTGATTGCTCAGTGTTCTTAGGCTTGTGCCGACTTGTGTAATCTGGTCTACTCTGGAATGTCTACTTTTGTGAACTGCTGACAAATGCTTTAGGGCCTTGTTGCATCATTCATGTTGCTACGCTTCAAATTGTTCAGGGTGCAAGACCCCGTCAAGCAGAAGTGCCCTTTTTTCTACCTTGCTATGCCAAAGAGAATCCAAATAAAATTTGCATATGTTTCTGCAGGCATATCGCTCAGTCCGTAAATTAACAACACAAGGTGCAACAAAAAAACAAAAAATTGATTTTTATTTTTATCATAAATTTAAAAAAAGTTACGCATCATTGAACACTCATTCTCCACCCAAATGTGCGATCCAAACTGTTTTTCAATCATCTGTTGAGTATTTTCCGTTTGGGTTTATGCTTTTCTCAACGCCTTATTGTTAGCATTTTAACTAACACATCCGCATGCTCGTGGCAAGTTGCCCCGTATTTGTACTTGAAAATGTATTCTTTTTTCGTCAGAGTTGAAACGTGGGTGCGCCAGTGTGCAAACAGCCCTTAAATGCTTCCAGATCTGAACAAGATGGCAGATTTCGCAGCATTTGCGAGATTAAACCTACGCAGCATCTACAGTAAATGATTTGTAGTGTGCTCAGACGTAATTCACTTCTGTGGTGCGAGAATGATCCATAAAAAATTAGGAGATATACGTGGACGGGAAGTGTGCCTAGGCTGCTCTACACATGGCACCACAGAGTCTGTTGCCAAATGAAAAAGGGTGAATAAGCACCCCTTCCTCGTCACACCTTTCAGGCACTGCGAGGTAACCCAAACAAATAAACGAGTGAAATGTGGTGCTGA
Source organism: Ixodes ricinus (assembly GCA_037355805.1). NCBI lineage: Eukaryota > Metazoa > Arthropoda > Arachnida > Ixodida > Ixodidae > Ixodes > Ixodes ricinus. The sequence goes on along the minus strand of JAZHYW010057561.1, from coordinate 109,335 downwards.
CTCGAGATATTTTCTCTACTCTTCTGTATGAAATGCTAACAACACACATTGCAACTTGCACCAAACGAAAAAAAAAAAAAAAGAATTGCATTGAAGTTTGGAGCGCGAGAAAAGAGTAATTTGACATGTAGACACTAGCCTCATTACCCACATTTTATTTTCTAACGCAATCCGGTAGCCGGTGCACCGACGCAGCCAGAACGTTCCTTTTTCATTGTGGGCGTACTACTGTAACCCTACAGCCGTAATCTTTGTGGACATTGCAGGATTTTCACAAATGCAGGCTGTGCGCAAGTTCGTCATCTCCAATTTAGGTGACTCGACATTATTACACTGACAACTAATTTGGAATCTGCCATCTCCAAAGGCATCCCTATATGGTGATACAGTCGAATCTCGTTAATATGTACTCGAGGGGGACTGAAATTTGGAATAAAACAAAGTTTCAATTACCTGGACTTTCCTCCCATAGAGACACATAGTATGGGACCTGCATGTTAGTTTCGAATTAGAGTTTAATTAGATTTGACTGTACTCAGAACCGGACTTTTGTACCCTCTCTAGTCTCCATATAGGCTTTAAGGAATTGCTAACATAGCAGAGCTGGGAATAACTTCTTTCCATCACCCCTGGTGACATATGGTGACCGTCGCTGGAACAAATACTATCCAAGACTCCAATCTCGACGGGAGCAACCCCCAAAGAGGGAATGCGACTCCAATCCAGACATTTATTAGGCGCCAGAGTGCACAAAGAGTGGTCCCCTCGGGAGTGGGGCTAGGCAGTTCAAAAAAAAAAAAAAGAGGCAGGTATATATACAGCGTGCGGAGTCGTTGGGGGGGCCCTCAGTCCATGTCCATCTTTTCCGTGTGTTCCTCGGACTCAACCGACTCTGACTCTGAGGGCGTGGGAGCCTCGGTGGTCGGCTGCTGCTGCGGACTGCCCTGGGGTGGGGCCTGCGGCTCCGGCTTGGATCTGCTCGTGGTGGCCAGCAGGGCATCCAGTGCCTGCGCCTCCTCCCGGAACCGCGACGCCAGCACCGGGGGTCCACGTGCTGGGGCGCCTTGGAGAGAGCGCCCATGGCATTGTCGAACCACGCCTGGCGCTCCTCCACGCCCGTTGCGAGTGCCTTGAAGGCCTCCTCCTGAGCGCGGGGCCCCGCCTCTGCCAGCGCCTTGCGCGCCCTCTGGAGGCTGGCCCCCATCGCCTCCACCGCCAGGGGGCGCTCCTCGAACTCGCGGCAGCGCGCCCTGATGGGCTGGCCGAACTTGCGCAGGCTCTCCAGCTTCTCGACGTACTGGCCCTTGGCCACCTCCGCGTCGGCGTACAGCCACGACTCTGTCTCGTTCAGGGCTGCCAGGAAAGCCTCCCTTTCGGAGGGCACCACGAACGGCTGGTAGCGGTCCGACAGGTGGTCCCGCATCTCGTACACGTACTCCTCCACCGCATTCTTGGCGTCCACCCGCTCCTTCTCCATGCGGTCCGTGTGCACCATTTGGACCTCGCGCTCCACAAGCTGGTCCAGCTCGGAGGCGCTCAGCTGCGGCACCCGGGCCTCCACCGGGAGCTCTATGGCCTTGGCCTGCTTCTCCTGCGAGGAGGGGGAGGGGGTGTCAGGCGGGGGACGGGGAGGGGGCGGCGGGGGAGGGCGTACTTTTGGGCTGGGCCGCTCCTCCTTCTTGACTGGCTCGCCCTCGGCCACCTTGTCGGGGTCTCCTCCCTCGGTCGGGGGTGCCTGGGGACACATGGGGGGTGACCCCTTCAGCGTTGCTGCCAAGGGGAGTGGGGAGTACGGTGCCGTTCCAGGCACCGTACGGGGGAGCAGGGGGACAAGAGACTCACCTCTTCGCCACTCGCCGCCCCCCGCCGCCGCTAGGTCGCCACCGTTTGCACACCCGGCACTTGCCTGTCGACTGTCGGGCTTGCGGTCCACGGCCGAGGCAGACACCACCGAGAAGATGCCGTGCAGGTTGAGGCGCACTTTCACCTTGATCTTGGACGCCTCGCCCTCAGCCGCGGGCACAACCTTGTCCACTGTGAAGCTGCCCAGCTGCAGGTCCGGGTGGGGCACTGCCGCCTCCTTCGGGTACCTGCGTCCCCACGGAACCCGCTCAGTCCCGGCACTTCCCCCAACACGCCCTTGGGGCTCCTTTTCCATTAACGGCACAAAAAATGCGTACCACAATGCCGTCCGAGATGACTGCTATCAAGTGCGCCAGTCGTACTTACACCCTTAAACACGCTTTACAACAACGATGCCAATACAAATAGAGAAATATTTCTCTATTTACATCCTTTGTGACATTTCTTTCTACTGCGTGCTGTGTACCTATCGGGTGTCTCAAATAGCGGTCAGGCTCTTTTAAGTTGACCTTAAAATTCAGTCTCTTTACCTATCGCGCTACAATTTTGTGCAGCGGTTCCCACAGGTGGTGCATTTTTCTATAAAATTTGCAAAGAGTCGAACTTACCTGAGAAAAAAGTAGAGAAAGAAAAAGGCTTAACGCCTACGAAAACGCAGTGAAGCCACCGGTCTTTGAACAATAGAGCGCCCTAGTGTTTGAGGACCGGTGGCTCCGCTGCGTTTCCATAGGAGTTAAGCCTTTTTCTATTTTACATTTTCTCAGGTAAGTTTGCTCTTTGCAAATTTGATAGAAAAATGCACCACCTGTGGGAAACGCCACACAAAATCATAGCGCGATAGGTGAAGAAACCGAATTTTGCAGTCAATTTAAAGAGCCTGGCCGCTACTTAAGACACCCAGTACTAGCCCAATCACCGACATTGTTCTTGGGGACTGGGACAACTTTCTACAGCATTTCAGAGGTGTGAGCATGCAGAGCTTTGACCAAAGTTCACGGTGCTGTAGCATTCCTAGCTTTGACAGCATAGCCACAGAAGTTACCCACTTAAAAATAAGTCCACTTGCAGCTTGACCAGTTTACACACACCAGATCCGTAATCCAGCTGCAGGTGGACCAATTTTCACCTGGGGCCTTGTCGGCTCGTTTTCTGCGACAACGGTCAAGAACCAGCAGAGATTGCAGGGGCGTCCCACCTGGCCTCGAGGTTGAAGGGCTTGCTCCGGTAGAAGGTGAGCATCTTGCTGAAGGGCAGCTGGTGCCAGCGGGGAACACCTCTGCCCGGCCGTCCTCTCCTTGCCCGGGTCGTAGCACAGCTCGATGGGGTAGGGCTGGGCGTCCACCACCGCAAAGTCCCGCACCTTGAAGATGGGCGACAGCATGGCACACTGCAGGGCGCAGCCCCGGGCTACCGCTTCGTCCTGGTTCAGTGTCGTCGAGGGCTCCCTTTGGAACACCTTGCGGACCAGCTGCTTGACCGCCGGCACCCGAGTGCCACCCCCGACCAGCTCCACCGACTCCACGTCCGTTGGCCGCAGCCCGGCCTCCGTCAGCGCCTCGCCATGGTACGCTCGGCACGCAGCTAGCAGCTCGGCGGACATGGCCTCGAAGGTCTCCCCGCTTCATCTTGCCCGCAACGTCCCGGTCGTTCATGAAGCACTCGATGTTGAGCGGCAGGTCGTGCGGGTTAGCACTCATCTGCTTCTTGAGCTTCTCGCACTCGGTGATGAGGCGCATGAGGGCGCGCCGGTTGGTGGCCACGTCCAGCTTGTAGCGCTCCTTGAACTCCTGTACAAAGTAGCGCACCAGCACCATGTCAAAGTCGCGGCCCCCGACTCCATCGAAGGTGGTGGCCAGCATCTTGAGCCGATCCTTGTTGAAGGCCACCAGCGCCACCTGGAGCGCCGAATGGCCCATGTCCACGAAGGCCACCACGCGCGGTTTGTCCTCGGGGAGGTCGTTTTTGTAGAAGCCGAAGCTGAGCGCCACGGCCGTCGTCTCGTTCATCAGGCGCAGGCAGTTGAGGCCCGCGATCTGGGTGGCGTCTAGAGGGCGCGCCGCTCGGCGTCCGTGAAGAAGTGCGGCACCGACACCACGCAGTCGTTCACCTTGATCCGCAGAGCAGTCTCGGCCACCTCCTTAAGCTTGGTGAACAGCATGGCCGTCACCTGGGCCACCGAGAACGTCTGGTCCTCTTCCAGGTAGCGGACCTTGACGCCCACGCGCCCACCGCCCAAGTCCACCAGCGTGTAGGGCAGGAACGTCGACTCGTGCTTGACCTGTGGGTCGTGGATCTTGCGTCCTGCAGCCGCTTGAACCCGAAGATGGTGTTTTTCAGGTTCGTCACCTGCTTGTTCTTGGCCGAGACGCCCAGGTCCCGGGTCTTGTCTCCGAACGCCACATACGACCTGCGCGAGACGGCGCGAGCGACTCGTTAGAGATCCGCTGCTGGGGAGCCGCGGCTACGCTGAGAACCCAAGCCCCCATCGGGCCGGGAACACGCGGCCCGACGGCCCGACGCGCGTAGGTAGGCCGGGGCGGCTGGCACCGGAGGCCTACCGCCGCTCCCTCAACGGTCCCCCGAATGAATGAAAGTGGGGGTAAACGAGGCCCGCGGTGTGTCCGGAGAATTCCTCCGGCGTTGGGTCGCCTCTGGGGCGGCCCTCGGGAGTCGGACATGTGGCGAGGGATACTCACGGCGTCACCCGCTGGCTGTACTCGTTGGCGATGGTCTCGATGCCTCCGGCGCGAGCCACCGCGATGTAGCAGTTCTCATTGCCGAAGTCGAACCCGATCACGGACATGGCTGGGCCGCTGAGATAGACTTTTTGGGAGCACCGGCGGAACTGGGCTAGCGACACGCTTCTTCGATACGACAAGAATGGAGCTCGCTCGCTCGGCTACTCAGCCTTGCTTTTCGAGAACTTTCTCCAGCGCCGGTATCTTGCCCTCCCTCGCAACGCCGGTTGGAACTTGACGTCATCGAATGAAGCAAGCGGGGAAGGGAAGCAGGAAGCCCTTGGACCAATCAAAGGCCACCGAGAGCAGTTTCAAACTTCGACCGCAACGTTTGCTCGACGCTGCAATTGCTGTCAGTATGATGATGATAATGATAGCAGTACAGAAGCTGCTAGAACATTCTAGTAATTCTCGCCAGTCTCATCTCGTTCATTTCAATTTTGTTCCATTCACTGTTCTGTTAAATAGCGCCGTTATCAATATATTATCATTTTAATGAGTGAAGTAAGACACCTCAAGGAGATCCGATTCCGATTTTCACAGAAATATTTTATCAAAGCCAACTATAATTGCAATTTTTGTCTTAGTATTTCCCTAGTGGTCTTTTTGAATAATCGTAAGTTCGTAAACTTTTAAATTTTCCCGTAAATTATCTAAATTACATCCAAAAGTTTTCCTTTTTATGGTTTTGTAGTAGCGCTTTCGACCAACGCGCTAGGAGAATCCTTACGGTTATTCTCGGCATACAAGCAACTCCGAGCAAATGGTGTGTCACTGTCCCACTATCCTGATCAACTAGCCGCCCAGAATCGCTCAGCTGGCTCAGCTGCGTTTACGGTGAAAGCGACAACGGATGTAACATCGGGGAAGCCACAAGGAGCCAAGTTATAATGGTACGAGCATTTATCAGTCGTTCGCTCATTATTTGCGTATCTTGTTTTTCCTGTTCATTAACCCGCTTCGATGCCGTTTAGACATTTAGGCCTAGCGTTCCCGTTTCTGTCGGATTTTCGGTGCCCGCTGAGGAAAAGCTCTTGCCGTTCTTTGCCTCGTAGCTACGATTGTTTCACACACGGAGTTTCGTAGTATTTCCTGAACCCCCCCCCCCCCCCCCTGTACCTCGGCCTGGAATGCGTCGCTGCGTGAACCCATAGGCGATGATCTCCAACGAGCTGCTATGCTTAGACGACGACACTCCGACATGGTAACTTATTCCTGTCATCCGCGATCAAAATCAAATGAAGAAAAAAAAAAAAAACGGGGAAACAGTGATATCATCGCAGTTGCCAAATATAATCCGGGCGGCATTTCACCAGTCCCGTCACCAGTCAGTCGCGGCAGTGTCTGGAGCCAAGTATCGATCTTGTCGCTCTTCGGCCGAGGTTCCAACTCCGTAGGTGCCAGACCTTTTGATCGTATTAATTTGACGAGCATTCCGAGCACTTCTGCCTATGCCCAGCGGCTTCGAAGCTGTCAGCTTAGTAGCACCGATCTGACGCCTGTGTCCCGTCCAGATGCGTGCACCGAGCTGACCGAGCGTACGTTGGATGGATAGCCCAAGCGTGGACGCGAGCCCGTGGTTACGTGACTAACGTCGTGATGTATCAGCGCGGCCCTGTCGCGGCCGCCAGCTGCTGCTTGTCGTGCTTCTTCTAGGGCCTGCTGCGAGACGCAGTTGTCGCAGCGCAGACCCGCGTTTCGATGACTTCCTTAGCTCTTCCATCCCCGCGGGCTCTCTCACCTTTCAGCCTCTGCGACTGGTGAGGTCTTGCCGATTCACCCTAGCAAAAGAAGCCTCGTCCCACATGCTTCTGTTTCTGAGGACAAAGTCTCGTTGCTCGGAACTGCAACTCGAACGTATGTTAGAAATGTCGAAGTTCTCCTTCCCGAGAATCTCCGCACACAGGCAAATTCAGACAATTGCATTCTCTCGCGTTGAGTGTGTTGCATTCTGTTGTTATTGATTAACACACTGGCACCACCTGATGAGTAGGAACATTTTTGACTCATATAAAACTAAACTGAAGGCAGTATTTGCTAGGTCGAAACTATGCGTTATCAACGAGAGGAGGTTGTGCGTAACATTGTCAAAGTTATTTCGAGCCCACGGCAAATGAATGATGCGTAAAAGAATGAAAAAATATATACGCAAGTTGGGAGTGTTGAGGAGCTGCCCGATAGACTGTGGCAGTGTGTTGAGTAGAGAGTCTCTATTACGGGAGACTGCTTCATCGGGGCCACGTTTGCAATACAAGCTGCAAGCTGCAAGGAGGTGACGAAAGCGTAGATTGTCTGCAAACGTCTGAGCCTTTCAGCCCGTTTTCCTCCGTGCCACTTGACGCCTCAGCGCCTGCGCACGGAACCAATCTCCGCAGCAGGCGTCCACCATTAAGGTGCAAATGCTCTTTATGGTTTGAGACAGACCCTCTCTACAATCTCGGCTCTCTAGTGGTTACGAGAGAACGCAAATGCGCGATCCTGCCTCTAGGATACGGACCGGCAAACACGGTCCGCGCCTCAAAGTGGTCCGGTAACGAGCGGTGCCGCTCCCGTTGCAGGGCCTGGGCCCCGACGATGGAAACTGAGCGGCTGGTGGGCACCAGACCACCGGGCCAAGTGGGCAATGACCAGGCCAGGCGCCACGTGGCGCTTCAAGAACCGCCGGGGTACCAGGCACTGGGAAGGCTACCGGGCCCAGCCCTAGCCGGGAAACCCAAGGGACCTCTCAGCGCGGGCAGCAGCAGCAGCAGCGACGAGGAGATGATCGACATTGCGAGCCGGCCGGGGGACGGCGCCCAGTCAAGAGCGTCCGGCGACAACATGGCTTCTTGCCGGATCACGGGTGAGCGTCGACCGTGGGCCCTAGAGTCACGCAGAGAGTGAGGGAGAGGAGGAGATTGGAGCGCAAGAGGACGCCGAGGAGCCGATTGAGACGATTAGTGGGTAGACGCAATGCTAGCTGCCTTGGTCTCTGCTCGCTCTTGGAAGGGCGAGCAGAGGCAACTAGCTCTGCTCGCACTCTCGTCTCCTCCTCACCCTCACTTTCTACACTTACGGTCATTGACGGCGTGAGAGAGAAAAGTGCGCTGGGGGCCGGGCGTTTGAAAGAGACAACCTGCCCTTCTCACTTTGTTGGTTAACTTTTGCCCTTTTTTTCAGTCAGTCGGTAAACGTTTTATTTGTGCGTCAGGTCAGGGCTGCTTGATGGATGTCGTCTAGCCTTTTCTGTTTTTGCCGACAAACTCGGTGACGCCATCTATCGGGTAGCACCGGCACACCTCCGGTCCGTGCATGTTTTCTCGTTTTTATTAAGGCGTCGATCTTCCACCGTACGAGCAAATTATGTCCAATGGTGCTATAAGCAACCATTTCCCGAAGGTGATATGCAGTTTTGATCTCGCAAATACTGCAAAACACGCCGTCTCATTTAGATCCAGAACCATTTAAGGGCTCTTTGCACACTGGTGCCTCTGCGTTACAGCTCGCTCGAGAATGAGCAAATTGCAGACGGCGAGCAGGCTAGCATGCTTGGGTGCGGCCGTCAATGCCGGCTGTTTTTGGAAGGAAGCGTACGTTCGGATGATGAAGGGCCTCGTCGGAACAATGGGTTCATGCTCGCTTGTGGAATGTGTCCCCTCCCGGGGTGGCAGTTGCATCGGTTCTCCACCGAGAGCTTTGTCCAAGAAGAAACGGGTTTATCGGAACTTGTGGTTTTTAATTTGACCGGCCCGCTTTGTTTTGTTTTATTGCATCTTTTTAATTTTGTTTCATTAACGAGCCCATCACCTCTTTTTTTGTTCTTCTTTTGCCATTTCATTAAAACGTCGGTTGCAAGTGGTGCTGGTCCGTGTCCACTGAACTGTTCATGTTTTGTGTATGCCACTAGTCGACGCTTTAGCAGAATCTGTCTACCAGGAAAGGGGCACTACCAGACAGTCAGACAGCATGGTCAAAACATGCGCCCCAGTGGACAAAGACGGCAGCAGGTAGAAGGCAATTATTGGAGTGATCTACAGTAAGTCGTAACAGTGGTTTATACAGTCGCATACAATTCACTTCTGTCACGGCTGAGAAATGGAGCAACATTGACCCATTGTTGCGAACTGAACAGAAAGGAAGTTGCACTGACCCGGTGTTGTGCCAGTTAACAAAAAATAAATAATGAAATAGCGTTAGCTTATAAAAGAGATAATGTGTTACTGGAATTCCTTACTGTCCGGCAGATGTAATGAAATATAATTGCCGTTACTTTTGAAACTAACAAACATATTACTTTTGTGTTACATTAGAGGTTGGTATCTTTTAGTAGCAGAGCCGGATACTTCGCAGGCAATTTAAGTTTTTTGGAATGATATTTTAGTTTTTATTATATTTTTATCAATCTTGTTGAAAATACATTTTCTTTTTTGACCTCTTAAAAAACCCAAAAAGAAAAAAAAATTTTTAAACAATTTAGTTGGAACATAAATGTCAAAAATTAAATTTTATGCAAAAAAAAAATTTTTTTAGAGCAATATTGATGGCACGAGACGCGATTTAGTTGGTAGTCACCTCCTTTCCACTTGTTTCTCTCTCGGCATTTCGGGTGCATGGATTGGCTTCGCTTTCACGTTGAGGTGGAAAGAGCAAATTACCATCTTGTTGAGTGAATGACCATTCCATGACGTCATGGACTTTGCTTGCAGAATTTTAAGTAAATCTCTCGCCGTCAATATTGTTCTAAAAAAATTATTTTTTGACACGCGTGTCCCAACCAGATTGTTTAAAAAGAACATATTTTTTCTTTTCAGGGGCTCTTTAAGTGCCAATTTTACTTTTTTTTAAGTGACCTAGAAGTTCCATATTTTTTCATTGAGCAGTTTTATTCCTCTAATATGACAGGTAGAATTTCAAAAGTTTATTACACAAAATTTTTTATATTTCTGTGTGCACATGAACCTTGCTGCAGTTGTGCACATGCGCAAGGCATCTTGAATTTACTCAGACGCATTAAGCATCTTACATCCTCTGGGGTTGAGTGTAAAGAAAAACAGTAAATTAGGGCAGTCCTGTTGATGTTTTCGCACTAAATACCAAGTACAGTACAGCCACCTGATTTGAAGTTGCACACTATGTGGAATCCCCGCCACCATCTGAATTGTTGTCGTCATCAGATTCACTTGAATAGCCGAGTTCAGCAACAAAGTCATCGTTGTCTTCACTTGACGAGCAAAGCCTCACTTCTTCCGAATCACTAAAGCTTTCTTCAGCGATCGCCATTTTTAAATTACTGTTGCAAGAGTATTTTTCTCATTCATCCTACCAACGGTGGCAATAAAAAAGGACGCCAACTAAAACTGGTGCTGCCATCTATGATCAGTGCTTCAAACCACTCGGACGAGCTAAGCTCGTCTGTGGCTTTTTGTTTTGATCGATCACTGACCAAAGCACTAAGCAGTTGACTAGTTTTATGTTCAAATAAATCACTGGTTTCAATGAGAAGTCGCCGCGCAGAGACAGATTAGCAAGTTTTAGAGAAGCATACGCAAAATAATATCTCTGTCGCCATGCACTAATCTAAAACGCAGCTTGAGCTTGGTGCATGCACAGTGGGGACGACACTATATCTTTGTGTATGCAGAGCTTTTGCTTACATACTTCTAAAACTTGCTATTGTCTCCTGTTGTGTGCGCACGTTTATGCCTCTCTTCAGGGTTCACACAATACAGCGTTAGGAGTATGCCACAAAGGAACCAGGGAATTTAAGAATTATCAGAACCCAGTCAAAAAAAGAAAGAAAATGACTTATAGAGACAGGAGTAGGCTGGACAAGTGATAAGAAAATAACTTCTAACTTTCTTTTGGGCACTGGCATGGGAACAATAACTTTCGCAGTGAAGAGTTTCAAAATATACCACGGAGAAGTCACCACTGTTTTCCCTGTTCATTGCAGTTTTTAGAGTGTAAAATTATTTGTTATTAAGCTAAAATTTACAAAAGTCGTAAAAAGTAATGTGTAACGTAATTTGATAGACAATACCGTAAAATAGTAACGAAAATAGTTTACTCGTTAACCATTTAGAAATGTAACGAGTATGTTAGTGCATTAATAAAAAAAAGTAACACGTTACCAGTAACACTGTTACTTGTAATGTGTTACTTCCAACACTACACTGATCTTACCTCATGTCTGCTGACCAGAACTCTTACAAAATTAATATGAAAAACTGAAAGAACAAGACCTCTAGGGACAAAGACATTCAGTACAATTTTTCCAACTCGTTAATGAAGCCACCCTCCATGCGTCAGCCCTTCTATTAAATCAGTAAATGTTGGTTGTTAATTAAAGAAGTGTACTGTCTATATGTGTCCCTGCATGTTTTATTCTTTTGTTTTTCAAATCATCTTTACTAATCCACTCCAAGTTCATTTCCATACAAAATTAATATGGTCTTTTTTTTTTTTTTTGCATCATATCAATCTTTTTTTTTTTTTTACAAATTCGGATTGATGGTAATATTACATGCAAGTATTTTTGGAATTTGCGACCCTCGTTAGACGTTTATTCTGCCTCGATTGAAAGTTATGTGTAATGGTTTGTTTGTAAGTACAAGTATTGTGCAAATTGTGCTTTAGTGAAATTCTTAGTGAAAGGAAAGCCCCAGTTGACTTTATGCGAAAAAGCTTGGTGGTCTGACAACACAGATAGCGTCTCCATTTTAATGTTGGCAAGCGTCGTCAGTACCGAAGCACAGTGGAGGTATTATAGACAACCGTGCGGGCAGTGTGCGTGGGCGCGGCAGCGTGCACAGGCCCGAGAGTTTCGTCAGAGTGTTGCGGTAGGTTATTTAAACTGTTTGTCCACGTTCTATGGCTGGAAGGCGGAAGACACAGCTGCCGCGCCATTGCACAATGCTTGTACGGTTGTCTCCAGTGCCTCCACTGTTTTTGGTACCGACGACGCTTACCAACACTAAAATGGCGACGCTCTGAGTTTTGTCAGACCACCAAGCGATTTTGCATAAGGTCTATTGTTCATTTACGTTGCACCTGCCTGCTCTGTCGGTCATGGACATTCCAGCTCTGTTAAATTTCCTTCAGAGTCCACTAATGCTTGAGGACTTTGAGCCGTACCGACGATCGGGACCCCGGTCATGTGTGTGATGCAGCAGCCGTGGCGGGTCAGGATGTCGGTTGTGTGCTTGCTAACAGCATGCTCTTGCCTCTGGAGCTCTGCATGCACCTCTTTTGCACCCGTCTGCATGCCTGCGGCAAGAAGCGAAGGGGCTGCCACAGTCCGAACACCGTCAAACTTTTCGGCACTCAGGAGACGAGCGTGGGCTTCCACATGCAGTCCAGTCGGACCTTGACAGTTGAGACACCCCGGGTCCCACAATGCACCAAAAATTTTCCATCTCAAGGGCTGGGCTGGAAATAGTTTGCGAACTTGGCTAGCTCAGTTGCTTCTTCGTTGCTGTCTCGTAGAAGCATGATGGTGCTCTAAACATTGCGTAAATTTATAAAGCCGTCGAGCAGGTTTTGCACGCTATATAGAACTCCAGAGGTTTTTTAACAATGGGGTTAGATTTCGGTTAAATTTTTTGCTCCAAATAATTTTACCCGACGACAAACTGTGTTTCTGTGTCCCTCTGCTTGCCCAATAGTTAGCTGATGAAAGAGTATTTTTAATTTTAAAAAAGTGTCATTATTTTAGCGTAAACATAGTAGGTCACGGTCCGACTGTAAGCATGATGGATGTTTCGTCAGCGTTCAATCAAGTATGCATTGACACAATGTATTGACCCTTTGGAACAGCTCATTACCTACATTAATTGGTCCTCATCTACCTCTTTAGCCTCCTCGGTGTCTCCGAGGCAAGACACCAGCCTACAGTTCTCCAGGTTGCAGGTGCGAATCCCGACTGAGGTCCCCGCAATCTGACGGAGGCTCGTTGCGTGCATTTGAGATTTCGGTTGCGCGTCGAAAGGTCCCCAGGTGGTTGAAATTAACCTTCAGCCCTCTGCTGGTGTGCATCAGATGCCCTTCGTTGGTTTGGCACGTAAAACCCCGAACTTGACCATCCACTTTTTGTTTGGGCGTTCTAAACCCGCAATTCGGACCCGGTTGGTGAGCTGCAAAGTTGAGTGACGCCCGCCGCGGAGTGTGCCGAACTGTTCTCGCAGCCCCTTCGCAATGCACGGGGCAGGGGCGATGCACCGGGGAGGGGGTGCGCAAGGGCTGCATGCCTCGGCACGGCGTTTCGTTGCAGGGGGTGCCACGGACACCGCTGGCAAATACACTAACCCTCTGTACGCCCAGGCCTTCGGGGACTCGAGTTGCGAATCGCTGGAGGCGGAGAACGCGCAGCTCACAGGTAACCGCGCTCGCTGCGACCAGCATGTTTTCGGTGGCACCTCGGTTGGTGTGTTGCAAAGTTACCACAGTCCTTAGATTAACTACTTATTGGTCTGGAAATTTCAGTGGTTTCTGTTGTAATAAATTTTGTCACCGTAAGTTGTGCTGATCCATGTAGGAGTAAAGAAAAAAGTTTAAAAAATAATTAAAAGACATTTTGGTGATTTTTTTTAAAGATGGCGTTCCCAATTGTCCACGTTTTCGATTAATTTGTGGAATTTAATGAAAGAGTAGACTCGTCCGACTTTTTCCACGGTGGCTTCTCCGGACCTACATCCATCCGTTCGGTTCTCCAAAGGAGCTGATTGGTTTGTTGCATAATGTCGGCAGCGTGCCCGCACGCCTCTGGCGCTTTAATTTGTCCCTAGAAAAAATTATCTTATGGTGTGACAAAAAAATATTCCAGACCAGGTAATCTAAGGACTGTGCCGATACTTCTGGCTTATTCTTGTGAGATGTGCATGCTACATAGGCTTTGCAAGAGCTACCCATGTTCCTTGAAGGTAGTGGCATACCGTTCCTGGTTTGGCTCATTGTGTTGCTTTTCCATCCCTGCTGTCTCTCTTGAAAGAGAGAAAACGATGCTTGGGGTTTTTGTGTGGTTTGTATTCAGCCTGTGGTATACCACATGGTCTGCTTGATACCTGATAGCTCTTTTTCGTGTCGTAGCTCTTACGAGGGCTGTGTTTCTCTTGTCGTCTTATCAGTCTCGCTCTGGTGCAGTTTGGGCTGAATGAATGTATGAATGCCGCTATTGCAGTTTGGTGTATCAGCACTGGTAGCTCTGTGATAACTTAGCTGGAACGTTGCTTAAGCAACATTCCACCGTCAAGCGAAGATGTGTGTACGTGGCTAGCACGTGACATCACAGCACCATGCTTGCTGGTGGTCGTCCCTACTTGTTCTTGCCGAGAAAAACAAGTTTGGTGCGGTATGCTGCAGAAAATATGTGCTCAGCAGCAAGCCCAGCAAAGTGGCAGCTGATCCGATATCAGCAGTGGATAAAGCATCTTATCGTCTGCCACCATGTTTTGTCGGTGTGAAAAGAATCTGGCAAACACTCGCTTTCAGCATTTGCTGAGACCAGCTATTGCCGCCAGTGAATACTGCCTTCCGCTTTTTCTGCTTTCCGCGTTTTGGCGAGGTCAGCGGGAGGGAGCAGGCCACTTCCATCACTTGCCATGATGAGCAAAGGTGCACAAGGGCCGCTTCAAGACGAAGCTACAGCCCGCTAAATATGCAAATGAAGCGCGACTTTTTTTTTTTTATCGAAGTTGGCGGGGGGTATTTTTCGAGAGAAAGACGAAGACGTGCGTATACGAACGAAGACAAGGAAGAGGAAAGTGTGCGGGCCGCCCGAGGCCGTGGCGGCCCCCATCGGCGCCATGCACCAGCGCCAGGGATGTATCGGGCCTCAGCAGGGCGACTCGTGCGCCGACCCCGGCCCGGAACCCGACCCGTGCGGCGGGCCGGGTGTCGGGCCGGATTCGGGCTCGAGCACCTCTTGCAGCGGCGCCCTGGTGCTGCCGGCGCCCTACTCGCGTCGCCGCAGACCGCAAAAGGACTCCGGTGAGTCAACGGCCGACGCGTTGATAGCAGACGACGCTACAGCGCGCAGGTGCCAACGGCTCGGGTTGAGCCCTTTTAAAAGTTGGGCGGGTGCTTGCGTCAGTGGCTGACTGCATGGCCACTGACTGACTAATATCAGGCTGAGCGGGAATGCGTGAAATGTGCAGCTTTTTGGCATCAACACTACTACATTCCTCGTTTCTTCTTTTGGATAGGAAGGATGAACTGTCGTCTGAGAGCCACGCTGCGCGATGTTAACACACGCATGAGTGACAGCGTAGTACTCGGAAAGGATGAAACCACAAATCACTGTTTTTGTTTCGCGGCGCTTGCGGACCTTGTGACGCAGCGTTCCATGTCGGCATGGGCCGCTTTGCAATCGAGTGGAAAGAGTAGTGCAACTCTTGGGGGCTTTTTTCTTCAGGCGTAAACAGTGTATGACGGCGCACATATAGTATGTCTATTAACTTAAGTTCATGTGGCGCAGGCGGCAGTCGTGGGGTGCCCCAGGAGCGATTGAGTGCCGTGGTCTTTTTCTCTGGCGAGAGGTTGCGTGTGTTTGCGGCGGTTACTACGGAACAGGCAGGCGAACGCGGAACGAGCAGACGACCTTCGCCGATTGCGTCTGCTCAGAGCCACCTTGCTCGCTGAAAGTTCCTCCTCCCTCGCACCGCGTCAGCGATCGGTTGTCGATGCTCGCCGATTTTCCCCCCGGAGTTGAAAGGAGGCACGCGACCGTTCCCTTCCACGAGATAACCGGCGGTCGCATCGGTGATTTCGGGGGCGGACGCGGAGATAACGGAGTGGATAGCCGATCAACTTCGGGGCGACTCGCCCCGTGTCCGCTCTCTGACGTGCCGGGGGAGTGAGCGCATGGACGCGCTGCAGCTGGCCGCGTTCGGCGGCAACGCCGAGGAGGGCCGCTGGAAGGACCCGCAGGACCACTTCGAGGACGGAACCCCGCTCGACGTAGGCTTCCGATGGCAAGGTACGCGCTCCTACGATCGCTTGCGGAACGCCCGACTACCGGCCCGACTCGCGTCGTCTGCTTATGCCTCTGCTGGCTTTTCTTTTCTATTTTCTTTTTTTTCCCCGTTGAGTTAGGTAGATGACGTAGCACGGGATGACGCCGTTAATAATAATTGGAGCTGTGGGGGTATTTATACAGCGTGTAGTTGGTCAGCAATTTCAAAGCTGCGGCGAAGTCACTAGCTGTAGATGGGCAATTTAGCCACCGCAGTACAACCGCTAGCCTGGACCGCACGCCGGTACGATGCTCATCCAGATCGAAACGGGCAGGGATGGGGATTGAACCCAGGATCGCTGGGTTCTGCAGCGCGAGCTTTCGCTCGAATGACACCGTTAATGTGTTTTTTTCTTTTTTTTCGTTGGGCGTAATTTTAATGAATGTCTAGTTGAAGTTTATATCTCTGTCCTTGTTTATTGCGCGCTGCATCGCCCATTTGTGAGACAACTCCGCTTTTATTCGCGAATTTTTAACGAGAGAGAGAGCTTGAGCACGCAGTTTGAACCCTTTGCCGGCTTCGGAAGTCGTCGAGCCTTCGGGTTTCGTTTTGATTTCGCCCTACCCCTCGCAAAGGCGCGCGCGCGTGTTGGGGCTGATGACGTTGTGGTCACGTGCGCCTCCGAGCTGCTCAAACGCGCGAGGGGCGGTGTTGCTTGTGTTGCCTCGGCGTGCCTCGGCTACACGTGTGGATTCAGCGTTCTTCGCGTGCCTGGCACGGAATGCGCATCAGTGGGGGGGGGGGGGGGGGTGGATTTGCCCTAGAGTTCCTCTAATTTGCCCCTGCTCGGTGCTTCTTCCCGCGGCAGCCCGGCGCTACCCGATCATCCTGCTATTGAAATTAGTAGCGCCTGAGTTCTGACGATTGCCGAGAACGTGTTGGCCCAATATGACTAACGCCCTCCGTCTTTCTTTCTTTCTTTCTTTCTTTTTATTGCGCCGTAATGGGTTATGATGCGTCACCGCGAAGTTCGATTGATACCGCGGATGAGATTGATGGCATCTCGACACCGTTATCTACTATGTGATCGCTCGCTTTGCGTGGCACTGATAGGATGGTACCAGGGCTGCGCTTATGATGTGTCAAACATGCGCTTGAACATTGTAATGAGTAAGAAAAAGAAAAAAGGTAGGCTAATAAACATTTCTTTCAAAACTGTACTTCTAGTTCATATAAAGTTGTCTTACGGCTACTGACTTCGCTGCACTATTTTTGTTTTTCTAGAAATAAACATTTTTATTGTGTGGCTAACCTAGCAACAATGTTAGAAAATGAGGTGCATTCTTTAGTTTTTGGATGGCTATAATAAACTAATCCTATGTCATGCTAGCCTATTAGTTTCATTGTAAAGCTCAGTCTTTGGAAACATGTCTGACAGGCCTACAACATAGGACGGTCTTGAGAAATGCTGCGATGAGTCACATTCTGTCTGGGCGTGGTGTAATTGAGCCAGTCTCTTCAAGTAGTTCACTGACCTCGTCACAAGATGCCTCATACAAAACGCTTCATTAACACCTCATACCGAACGTTGTTTTTATTTTTATCGTCCATATTGTTTGGATGAAACTTTTTGATGTTATTCACTGTCTGCACAAGGCCATCCTATAGAGACATGAGCCCTCTTTAATTTTGCTCGTTTGGAAACTACCTGCAAAAAAATGACTTGTCAAAGGTATAGAAGATATAAGTTTCTTTGAGGGTTGAGAGAGGAGACCTTCCTCACTTTGTAAAACAAAATAATTGACATATCACGAGTGCATTCAGATCCCTTGAGTTCTGCCTATCGGCAGCGCATCAAAGAACATATTAATCGTACTGGAAAAACATTATGGTGCATGCATGTTGCATCATAGGCGTCTCCGACACTTTCCCCCGTCTAGAGCAAATTTTGAACTGGAAATATTCCCACAGTATTTACATTCTCCACAAATAGCCGTATAGTCGAAACTGTCTTACAATATTATTGCGTCTTACATTAAACATCATGCCAGTTACAGCGTTCGGCATGTTTGGCGACTCCGGCGCAATCGACGCCGCATAGTGGCAACGCCGAGAAGCTCAAGAGAGGAGGTCGTTTCGACTGTGTCGTCTGCTATCGGTGCTTGGTTCTCGTAGGCAGCATAGAAACAAACATTGTTTCCAGTGATTATTTTTATGCTTCCACCATGTCATCCCTATGCACTGACTAGAAGAAGGTCTTTACCTTCGAAAAATTGCTTTGCTTTCATATATAACACCGATTTTACGCTGCAATGAAAAGAAATGTATGGTGGTCTGCGTGCTGAACGACGAAAATGACCTTTCGTCCGCCACTTTGCCTGATCAGCGCGCCCCCTATAGTTCGCTGGAGTCGCGAATACATTGTGGCATTCTTTTGTATAGGTGCTGAAAATGCTTCCTTGTTTCAGCAGCTTTGGGACTCTGCAGAGTTTCAAATAGTAGCCCTTTTTCCAGAGCCCTAATGTGCAACGGTGAAACCTGAGCCTCGGGTAGAAAACAGGAAAATGTGTGGTGGAAGAGACGGAATAAAAGAGAGACTTCATCTCAATCTCGGCTACAGGGTTTATGTCGTCAGCGCCTCGTATGTGTCCTCTTTCCAAAATGGTCGCCAGCGCCGGTCACGACTTTGGAAAGATGATGTACACAATGTGAACAACGTAAACCTGGACTTGAGACATTGTTTGTGCCCGTTTAAAAGCGAAAGCTTTGTGAGAACCCTGGGCAAACCTTCTTTTGCCTGTGTTGGCGTTGGTCGCACCACAGCAAGGCCATAGGAAAGAGTGGGGCGGAGAATAAAGATAGAAATTGTTTCAATCGGGATTTAAGTCGCATGCTTTTCGGTGTTTAAAAAAAAGATAGCAAATCGAGCCAAAACGGGGCGAGTTACCTTTCGGGGGTGGGGCGGGACATCTCTTAGGATTATATGGTATATCTGATGAACATGAGCAAAAGCCAGTGCTTTTCTTAGCAAATCAAAATGTTAAGCTTTATTTCTACCTTTCTCCTTGTTGGTCAGCTACATAATATGCTATTGCAAGTAAATCGTAATGCAAAAGAAAAAGTAAATAAGTATTTTTGTTTTGTTTTAGGATGGTTCTAGCATGCTAGACCAATTTACAGTAATTCTTCCGTATTGTTTTCAATGATCGGACGGATTCACCCATCAATCTGTCCGATACGTCACGTGTATCCGAGGACGAAGACAGTGGGGTGTTTTGATTGAATTTTCACAACGAAGTATACATGAGCAGTTTAATGTAGTCTATGCAGGTAAGCTCTCGGCATTTGATGGCTGCATCTTGAGTGGTGTCACGTAGGCGTTTTCATACCCTTCACATGCCATGGAGCATGTTGTGATAACCTATCCAGTGCACCTGCAGTGGGTTGGAATCGGTCGCTCTTGTCATAGACAATGTGGTCTTGAGCATAAACGTGACGATGAGTCTAATACAAAGCCCTCGCGATTCACTCTCGCAATCGACTGACTTCATAAATAGGGATTCTTGGGGAAAATGTGAAGCTCAGTAACATTGCTTCCACACTCACACTGCAGATTCTTGTGCCCATTGCACACTTTCTGCACTTGTCCTGAGGCTTACTAAAATTATTTGTATGCCCGAAGATGACGCAGTGATAGCCAGACAACCGTGGATTTTCAGAAATTGTAACATGGTAAAATGAAGCACTTGGAACTAACTCAAGCACAACGTCCGTTTTTAAGCCTTTTTGACCATACCGTTGGCGGTTGCATACCCTGTGTCAGTGGGCAATCCATAAGTGCACCTGGTCGAGGGTATGTCAGTTGCGCGCTGGTATGAGGTTATGCGATAAAGGTCTATAGTAAGGGTCAGAGATGCGTGCCACTGCTGAGCCTGTCTAGTGCGCTTGCTTCACTGAGCGGCACAAATTATTTCTGGTAATACGAGGAAGCTAAGGTGTTACGAGCGCAGGTCACCTCTTTATCCTGAAAACAAAAATGGTGTTTAACGTAATATTTCTGCCAGGAGGTACGTTTTAATTCTGGAGTGAAACCGAAACTGAACCTCTATTTTGGATTTAATTTCTCGGTATAGGTCTTAATTTCAGATTCTTTCATAACCCAAGATGTGTCTCGCATCATAATTATTTAGTTAAAGAAGTTGTTTGCAGGAAACTTTATTTTGTGACATACATGTTCGGTCCAGGCACTTCAATATATTGGAGATTTCGGTGTCCCTTCAAAGACAGTCTTTCACCTTAGAGGTAACATAGAATATTGTATTTGTTGATAAAATCAGCGCTGATATTTGTGCATTCTCGCTGCCTTTTCTCGCTCGGAAGTTTAATTGTTGCGGGCCTTTTATCGGGTTTTGGGGTATTTGGATGATCAATTGCTTTAACATTATTCCCTGCACAAGGATAACAGAATAAATCCAACTTTTACTGTATGTTAACAAAACATAAAAATCAAGAAACGCTGTTCTCACTACTCTTCTCACTTCTCACACTCACTCTCTTTGTCGGTCTTTCTCTTGGGACCATCAATGTTGGCGCTCGAATTTGTGGCGTTCTGCTCGCATGTTTACCCCTCCGGTGTCGCGGCCGTGCAGCATCGTCGGGTGGCCAGCAGCAGGAGCTGGAGGAGCAGCTCGGGCCGGGGCGCAGTACGAGGACTTCCACACCATCGACTGGCAGCGGGACCTGGCCAGGGACCGCATGTGGCACCGGTTGATCGTGAAGCGCCGGGGCCAGGGCGGCCTCTGGGAGACCCTGGTGGGCTTCAACGACGCCTGGTCGGGCTGGCTGTGCGTGCTACTGGTGGGGCTGGCAGCCGGGGCCATAGCGGCGGTCATCGACATCGGGGCGCTCTGGATGAAGGACCTCAAGGAAGGCATCTGCCCGCAGGCCTTCTGGCTCAACAAGGAGCAGTGTTGCTGGGCCTCCAACGATACCTTCTTTAAGGGGGACGACTGCAAGCAGTGGTATCGGTGGGTGGCCCCTCTCGACTGCTGGGAGAGCCTCAGAGGCTCGCTTTGCAGGGACGCTGAGTCCAGTAGAATGGTGAAGTGTGTAGGAGAGTCTAAATTTGGATGAGTTGGTGATACATTGCGAAACGAAAACAACGCAAAGAGGGACGAGTTTGAGAAACGTACACGCTAGGCGCCTACTCGCACCTGTGGCCTGCGGTTCCGAGCGTCTTCCTGTCGCTCTCCTTGCACGACCATTCTGTGCAAGGGGAGCGAAGGCCACAATGTCTCACCGTAATGAGGAGAAAGCCTCCTCATTGCGGCAGATCTGCTATTCGTTGGGGAGAAGCCTTCACGAGGTTCCACCCTTTGCTCGTAGATATGGCACGAATGATGAGCTGTGAATGCGCTCCCTGTTAGTGGTGCGCTGATGGGGTGTTGTCGTCGGACAGGTGGCCCGAAATGTTCGACAGCGGCATGGACAAGGATGGTGCGGGCTTTTACCTGCTCTCCTACCTGCTGTACGTCATGTGGAGTGTGCTCTTCGCCACCCTGGCTGTCATGCTCGTCCGCACCTTCGCGCCCTATGCCTGTGGATCTGGAATTCCAGAGGCGAGTGCTCCCGTCTCTAGTGTCTTTGTTCGTCCCCTGTGACGATTCGGTTCAACTGACGACACGAGTTGAAACACCGCGTCCGGCCTTTTCGGCATCTGTGGTCCCCACGAGCTCCATTCATCCTCGATTTGTCAAAAAGCCCAAAGTATGACACCTCAACTTTGTATTATTTTGTAGTTTGGACCATGGCTCCCTCGAAAACTGCTAGGTATGCCAAATAAGTATGAAGGACTGCTTCAGCATGTATTGTCCATGATGGTATAGCACAGGGATCTCAAACTCATTTGAGTGTGGGGGCTAGATAGCCCACCCCCAATAGGTTTAGGGCCAACATACGGAGGTGGGGGAAAGGGGTGTCGGGAGCATTTGTAGAAAGAGGACATCGGGCTCTTTTTTTGTTGTTGTTGTAAATTCGCAGTTTTGTTAGTCACATCTTCAGCTTTGATTTATTTAAAGGACTCTTTTGGGCCCTTGTCTGATGGGATAACAAGAATTAAAATGGAACCGCTCATATGAGAGCAAGCAAACTGTCGTTTCTGTTGATCAATTCACTCGCAAAATAATCAAGCTCAACATGCCTACAAAGGAAAAAAAAAATATATATATATATATCTTCAAACGTCAGTTCTTGCTTTTCTGATGTGATGAGCTTTAAAGCAGCAGTCTGAGAAAATACTTGTAGCTTATTTGTGATATTTTCTGACAGGGAAAATTTCAAGCTCTTAGCTTTATCTTTGATAGTTGTTCTCCTGAGCAAAAGTTTGTGCAGCCAAAGTGCATCCTTGAGCGAAGTGCTCGCACTTCCAGCCTGGTACCGGAATTGTTGTACCGGTGACTACCATAACAAAAATCTGGGAGGCAAAAATTAAAACAAGACATAAGGCAAATGAAAACAAATGGTATGAACTATGTCTTGAGCGGAAATGAATTGGTAACATAAGATTATTATAGTGCACGCCATTTCTAGCAATCAAGGCATAGGGAAGGCGTCTTGCAGCCGGATGTCTGTGGGCCGTGTCCCGTGGGCTATGTGTTTGAGACCCCTGGTATAACGTGTACCCCAAAAAATTTACGGGGTCTTTTTTACTGCAAAAATAAAGACTCGTGACCAATCGCTTGCCCTCTGCCCAAGTGTACCACTAGTGGTCCAAACCTGACACCAAAGTTACACAACTAACCGTTATCTAATTAAAAAATTACAAGCGATTTTCTTTTTAAATTTTGACCGAAATATGGGGCTCGTTTTCTGTAACTGGCGCCATTCAGCTCCACGCATTTGAGGGCTGCGTCGGCTGCCATTTTCCCAATGAAAATTCCAGAAAATCACTCTTAACTTTTGGAATGAGATAACGGTTAGTTCTAAACTTTGGCATCTGGTTCGGATAGTTAGCGCTGCATTGGGAATGCATCGTTTATTTTTGTAATAAAAGAAGACTCGTAAATTTTGGGGGCAATGGGGGGGGAAAGGAGAAGAGAGAGAGGGAAGGGAGGGGGGACACATTGTCCATTACCTATGAGTGTGCACTTGGCGCCTTGCACCCACTCCAATGCCTCTCCTGCGACAAGGAGAGTTTGTAGAGCCACGAGCTGTGTACTCCACTCAAGAGATTCCGAAAGTTTTCTATCTCGAGGGACGCCAGTCTCTTCCGATCAATAGCCGAAGGAACCCCTGCCAACCTCGACGTTGCCGTGAGTAAAGTCGACCTTGCAAACAATGATCCGCACGATAGAGAAGGCTCGGCACATAGTCGCGGATTAATTGATGGCTCGGATCTTCTAAAATAGTTATTAAACTGGAAGGACGCTTACTTGGGGACGAGGTCTGCGAAGGGAATTTTGGAGCTCGGGGAGAACCCAGCTTAAGAACTCGTGCTCTACTCTGTTTTCGTTACATTTTCTTGTATATCTGGCGCGCGTCTTTGAGGCTGTCTTCAGAACTATTTCTGTGCCTCGTAGACGGTTCGATCGAGCGTGGTTCGGCTCAATAGACGCCCCTCTGTCAAAGGTCCTCGAACGCCGCCGGTGTGTGCGTTTCAGATCAAGACGATTCTGAGCGGCTTCATCATCCGCGGCTACCTGGGCAAGTGGACACTGACCATCAAGTCAGTGTGTCTGGTGCTGGCCGTTGGGGCGGGCCTCAGCCTGGGCAAAGAGGGGCCCTTGGTGCATGTGGCCTGCTGCATCGGGAACATCTTCTCCTACCTCTTCCCCAAGTACGGCAAGAACGAGGCCAAGAAGAGGGAGGCAAGTGGCACGTTTCCATCAAGGTATATCGTATCTTCCGGCGTCCGAGTCGTGGTTTCAAATTTCCCCTGGTGCGTCTTATGGTACCATCTACAAGACCAGGCCTGCGCATGACGTCATCAATAGAGAATGCTTGTCCCACCCCAAACATGCTAAAGCTCGACGAGAGATACCGCAAAGCAGCACACTAGTCCCCCTTGGCGTCGCCGCATTCTGGCGATGCGTGAATCCGCTAGCGATGACCTTCGGGGTGGAGAAGTGCCAAGAATGTTGAAACTGGCTCCCGCTTGTATATATATGTGTGATGATCACAATGCACATATGCGAGCTTATCAATGCAGTTTCGCCATGGCAACCATACAAAGAAGTCCGACTTGTATTATACGGCGGTGCAACTTATAAACCGGAATATATGGTATGTTTTTTTGTGTTTTTTCCTGGCTGGGTTTTTAGTGGGGAGCGCCTCGGAAGATGCCACCTTCTCTGGAGAACCCAGTTTGTCTCGTGTTCAGGAGTTCACGACAGCTTTCCTCGCAGATCCTGTCGGCTGCCGCCGCCGCGGGAGTTTCTGTGGCCTTTGGGGCTCCCATCGGCGGTGTCCTCTTCAGCCTCGAAGAGGTAGGTGCATTCCCTCTCTACCGCCACTTTATTGTATCGTTAGTGAACACTCACTCTAGCGTTGTTTTTAGGAGTCCATTTTGAGGTTACCAAATTGCTTCTCCTGCTCTATTTGTGCGTCTTATTCTATATCGCTGCTTCCCAATAGTCTAAGCCTGCCTGCCCATTTTGGAATGCTGTGCCATCTCCTTCTCTTTACTCCATTGCCAGGGGTGGGGAGAAGCACGATCAGTGTTGGTTAGCTTCTTCATTTTTCTTTTTATTTGTGGAAGGAAACGAGGAGGAAAGTTGATGTGCCTAAATACCAGAAGGAAGCCAAGCACCTTTGGCCTCACTCTGCATGTGTGGTGTGCTCCCGGCCTTCTGTACTAGGCACACCGGTACATCCGCCAGCCTCATTTCGTAGTCCTGGGTCCCAGGATAGGGGGATGTGCCACGCTTAACTGGTACAGAGGCAAGGGGGTGCCGGTTGTCCAGTCCCTGATTAGGATTGATGTGTCAGTGTTTGTCCGACAAATAGCGTCGGACGCACAAATGCAAGAGGCCGGGAGCACCTTTAAGGGGGTATCCCTTGGATGCAGTTGGCGATGTAGCACTCACCCGTGGCACGTGTCTCGCCCGTTAGCGCAGTGATGGTTGCCGGTGCTTGTGGGAATGCCTGGCGCAGATTACATGGGGGGCCCCATGTAATCCGCGCCCTGGTGTTTGGGTTGCA
The DNA here is from genome assembly GCA_037355805.1 of Ixodes ricinus. NCBI lineage: Eukaryota > Metazoa > Arthropoda > Arachnida > Ixodida > Ixodidae > Ixodes > Ixodes ricinus. The sequence goes on along the minus strand of JAZHYW010057561.1, from coordinate 84,608 downwards.
CCCGTCACACGAGGGGGCGTCGGTCTCCCCAGGTGAGCTACTACTTCCCCTTGAAGACGCTGTGGCGGTCTTTCTTCTGCGCCCTGGTGGCGGCCTCGGTGCTGCGCTCCATCAACCCCTTTGGCAACGACCACCTGGTGATGTTCTACGTCGAGTATGATTTCCCCTGGCTGTTCTTCGAGCTCTTCCCGTTCGTGCTGCTCGGAGTGCTCGGGGTGAGTGTGCCACCCGTTGGGCCAGTGGTCCGTCGCACTATCTGGAAAAGAGTATGGTGATATTGTGCAGGGGAGATTATGATAAGGTTTGTGTTGTCCTGTCCTTCTGTTTCTCCACTCTTCATGGTTAAAAGAAATGTCAAAAACTTTTATGTTGCATTGATTAAATTTTTTCTTTTTAGTAAATCTTAGTTGCGAGTGCACCTTGTTGAACCAACTGACCCAATTGTCCACTCTGCCATTTTTGAGACCCTGCCACTGGGGGAGACGTGCGGGGTTGTTCACACCTTGCTGTGGCCTTGCGTTGCTACAGAAAGCGGCTAAAAAGTGTGCATTCACATTAATTCTTCCGTGGGAAATTCAGTTGAGGTAAATTCACGAAAGAGATGCCGAACTCCCAAGAAAATAAAACATTTTTGGGGCCTGAATAGGACTTGTTGCCCCTTTTTTTTTTTTTTCTAGAAAGTTTACTTTGTGACATACTACTACTGGTTTTTCAGCACCACCACGTAGTGTAGGCTACGCTGTCAAGTAGTAGAACATAAAGCACTTACTCCAGTTATTCCAGCACCCTTTATGAAAAAAAAAACAAATACCACATGCCTTCCCACAGAGTGTGCATATAGCTGTTCATTGTGGCTCTTACAAGGAACCATGCAAAAAACAAAGTAGACATAGCAATCTCCATTGAAAGACTGCCTCTGGTGCAACGCTGGGTTTGACATCTCACATGCCAGAACCCAATGCAGATTCTATCTTCGTGTTCACTGAGTAAAACTTTGTGTACTCAAATCTTACGGAACCGGAAAAAATGTCTGAATTATCCAAAAGTTGAAATGTCGAATACACAGAGCAGTGGCGTAGTAGCCAGGGGGAAGCTTATGAAGCTGCAGCCCCCTCCCCCATTCCCTAAAAATATTTCTGGCGACACTGCTGACTCGGAGGAAGCAACGCAGTATTGCTCTGTGACCTATCTTGATTCCATTACGATCTATATCGTGTTGACTCCTTTATGCAAAAATATTCCAAGCGGACTCATAATGACAATAAAACTGCGCCGACTTGACATAACAAAATAAACAATTTAATCAAACGTTTCGTCTCCCATGGAGACATCATAGTGAAACCTCCTTTATAAACGAAATTTGTTGCGCTAATAAGTTTATTTATTTATTTCATTTTAATTTGTTTAAACAATACATATAGTCTTCAGCATCGTGAGAAAAGACCAGGTGGTCCGACGAGGCCTTGATGCTGACAAGAAAAAGAAATATAACAATTCATGACTGTCAGCAACTGAACAAAAAAAAAACGCTTAAAACAAGTACAGTGTACATGTTTTGAAACCAGCATTTGCAAAATAGAACATGCACCTTTCGCAAGGCAACGAGCGAGTGCTGTAGGCCGGGCGTTGGAAAGCCACACCCTACCGTCCTCCTTCTGTCGGTCACTGTAGCCTCGTCGTAGTTCCGTGAGTACCGACGATCTCGGGGCTGACGACGACGTGGCGGCTTGTGTGCAGGGCGTGGTGGCCACCATCTTCATCAAGTGCAACATCCGCTGGTGCAGGTACCGCAAGGAGTCTCGCCTCGGGCAGTACCCCATCGCCGAGGTGAGGCAGGGGGTGGTCGGCCCGGAGGCCGCGAGCTCACGCCGCTTTTTGCAGGTGTTGGCCATTACGGTCATCACCGCGGTGGTCAGCTTTCCCAACGAGTACACACGCATGAACACCAGCGACCTGATCAAGGTAGGTCCCCTGACTTGCCGTTTGTCAGCGTTGCCGTGCCGAGTGTCCAGTGTATGCTTGTGGAGAGCTCCTGCCGTCTAACGGGAATATCCCGAAGCGCCATACGGTCACAGAGCCTTTCCGAATCTTCGTGGCTAATGTCCATCTAAAGGCCGGTTTACACCTACACTGCAGTGCTAGTCGAGCCTCGAACGAAGGCGAAATGATTATGCACGTCTGGTTGCTCGTGGGTGCAGGTGCTGTTCAGCCAGTGTGGCATCACGGACGTGACCCCGCTGTGCGACTACAGGCGCAACTTCACCAATGTGAACAACCACATTGACATCGCCGAGGCTGGGCCCGGCGTGTACACCTCCCTCTGGCAGCTCAGCCTGGCACTGGTCTTCAAGCTGCTCATCACCATCTTCACCTTCGGCATCAAGGTAGGTGCCGCCTGGCCGCCTCTCCTTGGGCTCTGCATCGAGACTTGGAGACCCCATTATTTAGAAATGGAACGATGCAGTATGCGCTTGATTTGGATCTGTAACCATAGGCTCGTGATGAATTTGTTGCAAATCTAAACCGATTTTAAAATTTCCAGCTGGAGGCACGCACGGTCAAAGATGAAAGTAACAAGATAGTGTTGTCTGTTCTCACCAAGCGCAAAGGTTGTCCTGTTAGCAATACATGCCATGCAGCATTGGTGTGCATGCTTTCTGATTTGATGATGTTTAAGAGAGACCATGCGTGCTTTTGCGAGAAGGTGCCCGGTTGAAGCACAATAAAGGGCATGTTGGTTTCTTTCAGGTGCCAGCGGGTATCTTCATTCCAAGCATGGCCTTCGGAGCCATCATGGGACGCATGATTGGCATATGCGGTCGAACAGCTGGCCTAGTGAGTCTCTTTTACTCACCCTATAAAGGGGCGGTCCAAACCAAGCCGCAAAACAGGCCAGCAAAAATGAGGGAGGCAGAACCCGTTTCTTTTTTTATAACTTCCGCCTGCCGTTTTAGCCCAGAAGTGTGCGGGAGTGTACAAATGAGAATTTGAAGGAATAGCGTGCCGGGAAGCGGCCGACAGAAAGGTTGAGAGGAAAGGGAAAGACTCACATCATGGGTGGTAGAGGGGAAAAAAAGGCACCTTTTGTGTGTGTTTTTTGAGTGCCTTCGAAAGGGAGAATACAACAAAAGCAACTGCTTCTTAAGGCTCCCTTTGTCCTTTTGTCGAGTTCCCGAGAAGCGATTAGCGAATCCCCCCCCCCTTTCCCCCCTCGCACCTCGCCCCATCCACAAGGGGCTCCTTGCATCGTCCGGTTCGCTCGGGTGCCTGGAAAAGTTCAATATATTCAACTTTAGAGTTGCAAAGTGGGACTCAGCGAAACGTCACGTTCACGTGACTGTTGACGTTGCTCTGCTCCCCCGGGTTTCTCTGGGGTCCGTTTTCCTGCTTGGTTTGGACCAATCTCAAGCGTGACACTGGAGGGCAAAGATTTGTGGCTGAATGACAAGACCGATGGAGAAAGAAACGCTCAAAGTTTCCCCGGAACCACCAAAGGCCTTCGTGCGGCACAGCAGCTGGGGTTCTAAGATAAACAAAAGGAGTTGCTGCAATTGGCACGATTTTAGTGGAGCAATTTAAAGAACAAATAGGTACTACTTGTTTTTTTTTTTCAAAGGCAATCCAAGAGTGCCAATATCTGGGGTGTATTGTTGCATTTCGACTAGTGGCAACATTTTACATTATTGATGAGGATATAATTGAGCGTGCTTTTCTTTAGGAAGCCCAATAGGTAATAGGGAAGTCCCGGTCACTATAGCTGTATCATTAATGTGGACCCTGTTAACATGGACACCCGCTACACATACAATTTCGGGGACTAACTTGACAAACATGCATTTTGTCTAGTTATTACGGATTACTCGCATTGCAGACAACTTTTTGGGGTGGAATGGAGGTGTGCATAGTAACGAGACACGACCGTAATGGTGACTTACATTGGATCGTTATATCACCAATTGTAAACCAGCTACTTGCATAAAATAAGAACTCGCAATAAGCCATCCGATCAACACGCGCAAAGCCTAGGACACACTATTTGGGGGCAGCCTCTCCATCCCCGGCACCAGGGGAGCGTAGTTTGTTGCGCCATCGCCGAAATCCCCTTGCACTTGGGTAAGGTCTACAGTAACTGACTGTCTGTCTGCAGCCAGGTGGATTGCGCCATTGGCCGACAAGAATGCTGGAGAACAAATACGAGACAAGAAGCGCAAACACGAGCCACGCCCTCGAAGGCCGATGAGCAGCCAGAAAGGAGGAAACTCTCAATTCCTCCCTTCCATTTGAGAGAGAGGGAGATCTCCCTCCTTTCTGCGGCGAGTAGTTCAGAGGCATGCTCCCATGGGGAGAGGGGAGAGTGGAAGAGGAATGGAGAAAAGGAAACTGGGTTCTGCGGGTCAGCCTTTAAACTCTCGGTGATTATAGTTTGTTGCATCATCGCCGAAGCATCTCGCGGAGCGTGCTCGGTGCGGGCCTGCCGAGAAAAGAGTGCCCAGAATCCTTTTCTGCTTGCAGCCAGTACCCGACGCTGTGGGTGTTCCAAGGTGCGTGCAACACGGGGGAGAACTGCGTCACCCCGGGCCTGTACGCGATGGTGGGGGCGGCGGCCTGCCTCGGGGGCGTGACCCGCATGACCGTCTCCCTGGTGGTCATCATGTTCGAGCTGACCGGCTCGGTGCGGTACATCGAGCCCCTCATGGCCGCCGTCATGGCCAGCAAATGGGTGGGAGACGCCCTCGGCAAGGAGGGAATGTATCCTTCAAGCCCCTCAATGGCCGCGGCGACTTTTTTATTTTGGTTGAGGTCGCGGTTGTTTCTTCTACAGTGTCGGCCTCGTTAAGGGCTGTCCAAACTGGACACGGCGGGCCATGTTTTCCAGAATTCGCGGCATATGCTGTCCCAGAAGTGGAAGTTTTCACAAGTTTTCTCCCGGCTTGGGAGAAAACATCCTCTGGATTGGGGGCATTTTTTTTTCCGGGGGTAAGCTACTATTTGCTTGCATCCTTGGACAGAGACCTTGGAGCATGCTTGTCGCATGGGTGCGGACAGCCACTCGCATGTTCTGCTTGCTGTCGTCGAGGCCTCCACCGTTGCTGTCGGTCCCCAATCTCCCGAAAACAGGAAAGGGGAGGAGAGAGGAGGAAAGTCATTCTGTTTGTGCGGTTGATGTCTAAACAGAAAACGGATGCGTCCGCCTCAACTTTCGTGTCTTTTGAGAGAAGTGTACTCTTTTTCCTTTTTTGTTGCACATGGCCTCTGCTGTGTCCTGTTTGGACAGCCCTTTCAGAGGTATGTAGTACGATGCCTGGCACACATCTTTGACTGGTGTGTTTGGCGTCCTGTCCCGCCCATACATCAAAAGTGGTCCCGAAGAGGCAACAAATGACCTTGCCAAAGCTGCCGTGTCACGCTGTCGGATGTCACAATCCTGGCAGTCGGTGATATAAGTCCCGGTAAAAAGTAGGAGCAAATGCGAGTGTCTCCGTCGCTATGCGGCGTTCCAACTCCCGACAGCCGGAGCCTCCGTCTGACTGTCGAGCTAGAGAGCAATCCGCAGCAGGGCGAGCGTCTGCCACGTCGGCTACCTTCGCTACAACACCGCCAGGACTGCGGCCAGTAATTTGACTCTTCTACCGCGTCATCGGGCGGAAATCGAGGGACCACTTTCAAGGACGGTGTAAAAGTGCCGGTTGGAGACGCATTCCAGGCATTATGGCAGTGGTGAAAGTTGTGCCATTATTGTCCTGACAGAGCGGAGCAGTGTGTGCAAACGAGGCAGTCTCCTCCCATCTGTCGTACGCGCTTCTCTTCCAGCTTTTTTTGACTACGCCATTTGAACCGCGATCACCACAAATGTTTTTCGGCACAACAACCAACAAAGCCGCAAATTCTTTCGCGAGTCCTGGGCTCCTGAACGAGGAGACGCGCGCTTCATTGTTCCTTATCACTTTGAGAGTAGGCCATGTTTCGGTTGGCCACAGGAAATGTTTGTACCGGTTTACTGAAGTTGCACCGTTCATAGTCACCGATACAATGAGAATGGCAAGGTGTGTTTTTCGATCACCCGGTCTCCAGCGTGCGCTCCGTGCCTTCTGCCGCGCTTTGACTGCGCACGCGCGCTCGAGTTGCACGGTACGTCGAAGCGTCGTCGGAGGCGGGAAGCTTGCGCCGGAGGCGGGACAGCCTGGAGCTCCTCCCTGTCGTTCTCACCTTGGTGACAACCATAGTAGACTTTCGGTGCGGCGTTTTTCCCTTGACGTCGCACATAGCTACGACGCCCACATCCACCTGAACGGCTACCCGTTCCTGGACAGCAAGGAGGAGTTTGCTCACACGACCCTCGCCGCCGACGTGATGCAGCCCAGGTGAGGGCTCCTTTCGAGACCGATCTTGCACTGCCATTGCAACGTGCATTTGGGGAAGGAGAGAGTACCATGTACGAGCCTCTGCATTCTCTGCTTCCAGGCGAGGGGAGGGGCCACTCTGCTACATCACCCAAGACAGCATGACCGTTGAAGAGCTGGGTGAGTCACTCGCGATACGAACAATCAACGTTTTATTTTTCTTTCATCGAGAAAGATAGTAGCTGGGGCTGGTAACAGTACCGGTTCAGTGGCTGCTTAAAGGAAGCTGAACCGAAATTCCGATTTCACAAAATAAGCTGGCAGAAGTGTTCAACAGGGTGCCATAAACCATGAATTACACTCGTATAGTCATATCTAGAGTGGATGGCCGTATTTCTGGAAAATAAAGGAGCGAATGAGAGAATGTTGACGTTATCTTATCGCAGAAGAGTTGAGAAGGAGGAAAAACGGCCTTGGCTCCCTTCCCTTTCTGCACCTTCGCATACTGAAAGCGAAAAGAGGAGGAAATGAGAATCGCGAGGTCTGGCATCTTTTCGGCCTTTTTGCGAGTGAGCTCTTCTTTTACAAAAACGTGACGGATCCGTTGGAGATACCATTTTATGAGTGACGTTTTGGGATTTATAGCGTCCCCGCCTATCGATTCTGCGTTGTTTTCTGAAATTCGATTTTCGGTTCAGCATCCCTTTAATACGAGGTAATAATACAATTGCAGGTATACAGGCATACTTTTAGTTCAAACCGCATAAAATAACAAAACACGATGTTAGAACAATCTTGTTATACGAGATGCACATTTAAGGAGTAATAAACAAATATTTGACAATCACAACGTAGATCATAGATTTTTATCAATTGGCAAGTTATGTGTTAAATATCTCCTATAATTCAAAGTGTTCCATAAGCCCGTAAATCTAAACATTTTCTTAAAAAAAAAAAAAAAAAGTTTGGGCTTGGCATTGGGTAGATGGACATAGTGAATATCCTCGAGAGATAGCCCACCTAAAATCGAAGGCAAATGGGTTGAAAATAAGGGGTAAAATTACACTTTCAATGTGCAATAATGTTTTTTTTGTGGGGGGGTGGGGTGGGGGGAGATTTTGTGATTGTGCAAGGGTTTGTGATTGCAGGGGGTCGATGGTTGTGCCGAGATTAAGGCAGATGATTGGCACTCTCAGAGTGTGGGGAGGGGGACCCGTAGACAGTTTCTCACGACAGGAAAAACGCAGCTCAAAAGACGAGGGCTAGTAGAAGTAGAGGACAAGCACTTCTTCCGTGTACTTCTTCCTCTAGTCCTTGCCTTTTGTGCTCCGTTTTGTTCCGTTGTGTGTAAGCAACTAGCCCAATGGTTGATCTTAATTGTCTCTCTCCCCGGCATGCAGAGTGCCTGCTCAAGACGACGGACCACAACGGATTCCCCGTAATCGTGTCTACGGAATCTCAGTACCTGGTGGGCTTTGTGCTGCGCAAGGACCTCAGCCTGGCTCTCGGTGAGGACCCCACGCCTCTCGCTGCCACTGACCTTGGCTGACACCCTTGCCGATCTAATCCAGCGCTATAGCCAAAGTGCTGAATTTTCGCTGTATCAGTACCTTGGTGCCTTTCCTCGCTTACACATTGTAGCACTAGCTCAGTGGTGAGTTAGCGCATAACCGAAATTTCAGTTGCACGTCACGAGATTTCTATATCTCGATTAATCCCTGCCGGGGCATACCAGATGCCCCCAAATTTACCGCCGGTAGAATCATACTTCCGCTGTTAGGTAGTGGGGTTCCCTGGTGAGATTCCTCATGAACAGTTCCTCAAACCCTACACTCAGTTTGAGCTTACAATAGGCTGTGGCGGATGCTACGAGCCACCTTAACTGATTCGGCGCTGCAAAATGAAGCACGTGACTATTCGCATCGCCAGTCCCGTCTCGAAGGTCGTGCGACACTCGGACGGAATTGGATTGGCTTCGATGTCTCGTAGCGTCGTCTGCAGTCCGTCGTAAGATGGAACGGAGCATCGTTGGCCTCGCCTTTGCCACCCCGTGCCGAGGTAACGCTCTCTGGCACGTTTCCCCTGCAGCCAACGCCCGCAAGTCCCAGGTAGGAGTGGTGGGCAGCTCTCGAGCCCTGTTCGTGAGCCAGGTGGCCACCCCTGGACCGGACCCCCGCCGGTCACGCTCAGGCGCATCCTGGACCTGGTAAGGACCCACTTGAAACTTTGGAACACACGCTCCGTCCGACACAGTGCCTGGAACGCGTCTCCGACCGTCACGTTTATCTCGTCCTCAAAAGTGGTCCCTCGATTTCCACCCGACGACAACTTAGATAACGACGACGTAGATGTGTCGCGCCGTCGCCAGTCGCAACCCTGGCAGTGTCGCGGTGGCTATGGCGTGTTTGGCAGACGCCTGTTCTGCTGCTGGTCGCTCTTGGGCTCGACAGTCTGCGGATGCTCGGACAGCCAGGAGTCTGGACACCGCAACGACGGTGACAGTTGCGTTCGCTTCACTTTTTGCCCGGGCTTCCAAGGCCAGCCGATAGGATTGCGACATCCGACGGCGTGGCACTCCGGCTCCCGCGACATCGCTCGTTTGCCACTTTGAGACCACTTTGACGTGCGGGTGGGACGGGACAATCGGAGACGCGGCCGTAGGCACCGTAGCTCCCAGGCGCGCGATTTCGTCAATTTGCGCGTGCCGTCCTCGCTGGGGATTGAGCTCCCCGCGCGGAGTAATGCCGCACGTTCTCGACAGGCGCCCATCACCGTGACGGACCAGACCCCCATGGAGACTGTGATCGACATGTTCCGCAAGTTGGGCCTCCGACAAACGCTAGTCACGCACAACGGGTGAGCATGCTTACTTTTGGAGTCCGTTATGGATTGCCTTCTTTTCGGATAACCGGAGCACTCTGCGCAGTGATTCGCCTACAGAAGGGGTAAAGTGTGGTTCACGCATTAACGTTTGAGCATGAGCGACTGCATTTCAACTCTTTGTGATTACTTACGACACGTGCGTTGGCGCATGAGGAGCCCTTGGAAGGAAAGGGAGGCGAAACACCAAATTGAGGGCCCCTAGGAAGTGGAGGGAAGCGGAGTGCTCGCTCCTGTTTCCCACGTCTTCACCACAGTGGTTGTCGGTTCTCGTAAGAAATACGGAGCCTGGAGTTTATCCAGGGGCTTTGACGACAAGAATACACCGGCACCATCCGTCGGTGGCCCCGGAACTCTTCCAACTTGCGTATATTTTTACGCATTATCCTTTCACCACAAGCTCAGAATAATTCTGACAATGTTTGAACCGCCCATTTCCCATTGATGGGGCGTAGATTCGATCTTGCAAATACTGCAAAACCTTCAGTCTAGCGACACCCAGATCGGAAGTATTCCGGGAGTACCCGACGGAAGGCACCTGGTAAGTGGATACGGGAGGTTGCAGTGCAGTCGAGCACACTTGTACGCTAATGTGTGAACCAGCCTCCATGGAAGGAATGGGTGCACCACGACATGCCCATTCGAACGGCCGTTGCAACGTTGCGCAGTCGGGCGTGGTCCAAATGCGTCGTTTCCTCGCAGCAAAATCCTGGGCATCATCACCAAGAAAGATGTGCTGCGCCACATCAAACTGCTCGCCAACGAGGATCCAGAATCTGTGCTCTTCAACTGAGTGGAAACGGCGGGAGAGTGCCCTGGTCGGGACTGGCTCGTCACGAGCGCGGCATCTAGTGAGGTCGAAGCCAAAGCAGCGGCCCGGCCCGGGAATTTTTCTTCCGCGGGCGGGCTCCCGTCGGAAGGCCGGGAGCGGCGGGAGGTCCGTGCGCCGTGGCAGAGGCGGACTCCGGGGCGGCAGCCGAGCTGCCACCCCTCCACCCCCTATTTAATGAGGCTACTCGCGCGTGTGTGTGCGCGCTACGCAAAACTGTTGTCCCGGTAGTAGCTGCATTTACACTGTCCCCTGTTATTCTTTCCCTTTTAACAAATGTCCTTTTTGTTGCTCTTAAAACAGTATACACGTGCGACAAGCCCGAAAAGCTGAGCCTCATGTGTCTTTTCTTTCGGCCACCGGCTCCGAAGCAAAGCGCGATGTCCAAGTGGCAAGTTCTATCCCAGCCGAGGTGCTTCCGATGGAGGCTTATTGAAGAGATGGTAATGTGTAACCGAGACTTTGGTTGCACCTCAAAGGGTACCCGGGCAGTCCACATTAATCCTCGGTCCTTCGCTGGGACGTGCCAGATACCTGTCCTTAGTTTGGCTCGTGAACCCCCGAATTTGTCTCGCCCGGCTCCAACGTGGGGCGCTGTGAGCCGTGCGTGGGACTGGCTGGTCGTGCAAACCCGTGTATGCGTGTGTGTTGCTTTCCTCTTTTTGCTGACTTTTAGGGTAGCTCGGAGATAGCGAGTCGAAAAATCAAATTTAATTGGGAATGTTGATAATGCAATTATTCCAAAGGTCCAAGCAAGTTGGACAAGAATAATGATAATAATTCCTGGAGAAGAGGGACAAAGGACAAACACAAAACTCAACACAGCTATGTGACTGGTGCACAACCGAAAAAATTCACCTGGTATCGAACCAGGGACCTCTCCATTTCCAGTGGAGCACCCAACTGAGCTAACTAGGAGTTGGACGTCAGTAGAGCAATCGGGTTTTAACCCTTTGTTGACGAGTGTTGCCTACAGGCTACAAGCCGCATAATTTATTTTGTTTAATAGTTTCGGTTTTATCGCTTTTTCTTTAATCTGGTGGTCTGGTAACAGCCTTGAAGATTGAAACTACAGCGCCATCTAGTAAAGATATGCAAATAGTTGACGAGAAAAAAGAAGTTTGGCACTCAAATATGCGGCGACTAATACTTTGCTACTAATATTTTACAACAGGTGACCGTTTTACTTGAGGCTATCGTATGCGCAGATATTGACATTTTATAGTGATCCATAGAGGTTATGCAAAGGAGTCACGTTCAGACTTTTGCCTGGTGTTGCCCACAGGAAACAAAGCTATAACTTGCAAGTTCACCTTGCGATTTTTTTTATTTGAAATTTGTTCTTTTGTTTGATCTTGTTAAACATTAATATCTTAAAAAATAGATGTTTTAAAGGGGCCCTGCAGCAACTTTTTGTTTGGTTTCTAATTTGCACCAAACCTGAGCGCACTGAACGTAGCAACTGAAACTTTTTTTCTCTCGAATTTCGCTTCATTTTAAAAGTTGTAGGCAAATTAAAATTACAAAAACAACCAAAAAATAACCTCCTTCATGATGTCGTTGGTCGTGGCTTGAGTGGCCGTGAACTAGAGGAGGGGTAGTGAGCTCAGCGAGCGCCAACGTTACTAGAACTCTCAGTTGGGAAACTCACCGTTGAAACCTGGGCCGCTGGCGTCCACCGAGACCGAGCTAAATACGACAACAGCGCCACTCTGTATCATTTGTCTTAACTGTGGTCGCCTTGAGCTTTTAGAAAGCATGGTTTTCCGTAAAAACTAACGGAAAAAACTCTTTTGTAGTAACTTTTATTGGAGATTAGTACAAAACGGGGGGCGCGTGTTGTTTTTTAAAATCTTTAGTTCGCAAGGTTTTGCAGTATAATTAATATTGTTTTTATACAACCATGCCTCAGCGGGGATTTCAGGTAGCGCGTCCTGAGTTAGGCGCATATTAACCACGGTAGCAATCCGCGGCGCGTCCGCTTGGGGAGTCGGAGGCGGTACCTCGAATCCCCTTCCACAGTATCTGTTCTGGCCCCAAAATTGCAGATTACAACGAAAATGGAAGTCACGTGCAGTTCCTGGACTGGCCGCTGCGGGAGAAATGGCGGCGTTGGGATCGCCATTAGCTCGGTTCTCGAGGACGGATCGGTGCCACTTTTTCAGAGTAGTCTCTATGGCAGTTTTCCAACTGAGTGGTTTAGTAACGTTGGCGAGCGCTCACGGCTGCCGCACTCCGTGTCGACGGCTCGAGAGGGCTCCACTAAGGCATGTGTTGGATAGGCTGTATAAAGTGGGCGGCCAGGGCGGCTCGCATTGCATTTGCTGCACGATTAAACACTAATTCGGCATGACACTTCATTGGCCACAAACGACAGCAAACACGTGGTAACGATCAGTTCAGGACGGGAGCCACTTCGCGCTGCCATACCGCCAAACGGCCAAATCGGAAGCCAGACAAACTCTTTCCGAGCCTTCAGAACGCTCGGAACCGGTCAGATCGAGCCTGTATACGACCGCAGCACCGCCGCGTACATCCGGGACCTATCTACGGTACGCTCGCCGCTCGTCGGTGCCTGACCCCACTACAACTTTCTAGTATGCGCCGCCTTTTCCATCGCTTGGTGGCGGGTATGTCGACAAGTCATTTTATGTTTCCGTGCTTTATAAACTGCATTTGTTTCTTTTCTGATCTAACGTACTGAACAAAACCTACTTTCATAAATAATTGAAACGGTTCGCGCCACTTGTATTTTGTATTTCGACTATAAAGAAGCTTTTAGCGGCTCTGACCAGTAGTAAGGCCAGGACCAAAGACGTCACATATCCCGCGCTTTCGGCACTTGCACACGCCCCCTTAGGTGGAGGAGGTTTTCACGTTGTCCGGTTATAATATGACGCACTGATATTTAGTTATTCCCTCCGTGCCCGCTGGCTTGCCCGAACCCCGAGGGACGTGGAAACCGCAAAAAAGTTAGACGCTTAAGCAATTTTTGTATATCTCGTCAATAGAGGGATAACTGCTGCCACCAGTCTAACACCAATAAGGGTGAATGGCCTGCAGTTTAAGGTCATGATGATAATGCAATTAATGCAAAGGTGCAAGCGAGCTGGACAAGAAGAATGATAATAATCCCTGGAGAAGGAGAACAAGTGGACAAAGAACAGAGACAAATCTCCAAACACAGCTAGGTGACTGAGAATACATGACTGAAAAAATCCACCTGGTCTAGGTCCAGGGATTATTGTTATTCTTGTCGAGCTTGCTAGCACCTTTGGATTGATTGCATTATCATCATCCTTAAAATGCAGGCCGTCCACCGTTGTTGGTGTTAGACTGGTGGCAGCTGTTGAAACCCATTCACTCTACTGACGTCCAACTCCTGGTTAGCTCGGTTGGTAGAGCGCTCCACTGGAAATGGAGAGGTCTCTGGTTCGATATCAAGACCAGGAGGATTTTTTTGGTCGCTCACCAGTCACCTAGTTCTGTTTGGAGATTTGTGTTCGTCCTTTGTCCACCTTGTTTCCCTTCTCCAAGGAATATTATCGTTAATTAAGATTTTTTTTAAATATTATTTTTATAGACATCAAACTTTTATGAGTAAAACAATCAAAACTATATTCGCACAAGAAGTTGGGAAAAAAACCAGTACTGACTCACTTGCGGTGGCTCTGAGAAACATGGAGAATCGGAGAAACTTGGAAAGCACTGCTGTCAGCTGCGCTTTCCAAGTTTCTCCGATTTGATTTGCGTTAGACAACACTTAAAGAGCGTAATTTTTGTGTTTAAAACTACCAAAGCATGTTTCCAAAAGCGGCACAGACGCAAGCGGAGAACGTCGGTGGAGAAATGTTGACCGCGGGCTTTGGTCTAACCACGGTGATGGAATCGGCGCTTCGTTTGCGTTTCTCCCTGCTACGGAAAAGATTGCTGCATTCGAAAACAAAAAACAACACGGGGCTTTCAGTGATGTGCGACGTCGGCACGCCGATGATATTCGATATACAGGGTGTTTCACGAAAGGTGGACAAATTCGATATCGCGAAAACTACGCGTCGCAACAAAAAAAGGCTTGTGTCATTTTGGTCCTGGGCCAGGGCCCTTTCTCGGAAAATTATTAAAGTCCGAGATAATTAGATTGTTAATTATTTTTCCGTAATTAACTTTTTTAATATTATGTTTAAGGGCATAGTTTCAATTAGAAAATTGCTCAGCGTCATCGAAAACCACTAAATCAACAAACTGCGGAACGATAGAAGGCACGCGCAGCATTTTACGGCTTTCTGAAAAACCGTACAAATTCGACGGGTTTTTAAGTTTCGGTTTGTTATCGGAGCGCATCTCAGCCCCGGCAGCACCGCGCCCCGTGGAGAGATAGCGCAACCAGCCTCTGCTGCGTCGCGCGATGACAGCGCAGCAGAGGTTGGATGCACTATCTCTCCACGGGGCGCGCTGCCGCCGGGGCTGAGATGCGCTCCGATAACAAACCGAAACTGAAAAACCCGTCGAATTCGTGCGGTTTTTCAGAAAGCCGTAAAATGCTTCGCGTGCCTTCTATCGTTCTGCAGTTTGTTGATTTAGTGGTTTTTGATGATGCTGAGCAATTTTCTAATTTCAACCATGCCCTTAAACCCAATATTAAAAAAGTTAATTACGCAAAAATAATTAACAATATAATTATCTCGGACTTTAATAATTTTCTTAAATAGGCCCCTGGCCCAGGTCCAAAACGACACAAGCCTTTTTTGGTGCGACGCATAGTTTTCGCAAAATCGAATTTGTCCACCTTCGTGAAACACCCTGTATTTGCGAGCGGTGCGATGTGCCCTGCTTGTCACGAGGGCAGATCGATTTCCTGCGCGTTCGACTTAGAGACGCGAGGGATTTTCATCGTCCCACGAACTGCACCTAGAAGACCGAGTGACCCGAGCGGGTTCTGTTGACGTTTTCGTCGAAACATGTCGCATTAGATTTAGACGCATAAGCGCAAAGCGAAACTATGACTGCGGGAGCTCGCGCGAGTTTTGCCGTCAACTTGAAAGCCGTCGAAGCTTCTAACGCGCCCCAATACCTTCACTATACTTCGTTTCAGCTTGGGTCCAGACGCAGCCGATGCTACAAGCGCAAGCTCCGGGCTTCCAGCGTCCCTGCCAAGCACGCGCGCTCGTGCAGTACAAGCACTGTTCAGGGCCACACGCTCGATGCTTGTAGCATCGGCTGCGTCTGGACCCAAGCTGAAACGAACTATAGCGAGAATAGTTCACACTGCTCTATACTTCGTTTCAGCTTGGGTCCAGACGCAGCCGATGCTGCAAGCGCAAGCTCCGGGCTTTCCAGCGTCACCTGCCAAGCACGCGCGCTCGTGCAATAAAAGCACTGTTCAGGGCCACACGCTCGCGCTCGTAGCATCGGCTGCGTCTGGACCCAAGCTAAGAAACGAAGTCACACCTCTAGCAAAAACTGCCAACCAAAACGTTGTGAAGACCGAAATGCTGACGTGGGAGGAACAGCTAATGTAGCCGATGTCTGACGGCAGATAGTACAAGAGGGGCCACAAAAGTCTCGGCATACGGTGTGGGACGGTTTTATTGACTGAATGGTTCCTGAACACCCTACCTATGTTCTGGCCATATTTTCGTGTAATTGCAGCCGATATTTGTAGAGTGTGTAAGCATATTTTAAGCTTTCGGATGCATTTTTCTCGTTGTACATTTTGGATTGTCTTTACAGTTAGTGCGCTCAGTTCTTAGTACTTAAAATCGTTCGGTCATAATGAATTCTTTCCTTTTAATACGTGGAGTCCCGATACTTTTTAGAATTGCATTATCCCAATTATCTAGCTTTTGGCTAGATACTGGCACACTACACTTCGTAAGGAGCAAAATAAGCTATTGCATCATGATACTTATATTAAAAAAAAAAGCCTAGATCAACGCACAAGAATACCTTTTTGTGTAATTGTTTCTGCCTCTAAACACACGGCTACATGAAAGTGAATATTTGTATTGAAAAGAGAAGACAAACTTCAAATGAGCTGCAGTTTTATTATCCTAAAACAAATATTAAAGAAAAAGAAATGTCCGAGCCGCATTATGCAACAGTTGCCGAAACTATGGTGGGAGCTACCTTGTCAAAAACCGAGAGTGGAAGAAAAAAAGAGGAAAACACTCCGGAGAACTTTAATACTGCTTACGTGTAAGAGTGCCAAAGCATTCCTATACGCAGCGCATTATTACAAGCAGCGCTTCCCATCTTCCTTTCGCACACGGCGCTCCGGCGGTGGCATCACGCTCCCCTACTGCGCAGGCGCGGCGAACATCGCCGGCTTCACGACGGCTTCCGTGATGAAGCATGTGCGTGACTGTGCTTTTCTGTGTGTTTTATTTCTGAAACGCGTGCTTGATGACGTTTTATGACCATCTTTTGGGGACAACGCCGATGGCTTTTCGCATAATAAAAGAAATAAAACTTTCGCCTTAAAAAAAAAAAAAAAAAAACCGGCATGATGCTGTTAGATTACATCAGCACGGGGCACAAGTTGTCTCTGCGGCCCGAGTATGCTCAGCTTCCTGAGCAGAGTATAGAAATGGTCCCCCACTTTGGTCCTTGAAGATTGGGGGAAGCGAATGTCGCTCTTGGAGAAGACACGACGGATGCAACGGCATGTGGCCGTGAGTCTCTCCCCGGGGCCCTTTCCCTCTCTCCGCGTTACAGCTCGGAAAGTGCTGTGTTCTCTGTGATGGGGAATTGTTGCGTTATTTGCGTCAAACTGCGCGGAAGGGCTTACCTTTCTATCCCCGACTATCGACAATACTGAGAACTAATAGCTCTGTGCCTTCTACTCCGCCGGGATGTCACGGTAAGTTTGTATGAATTTTCCGGACTTTCGGCTATCGCTTCGAATGGTGTACTACTTGATTTGACATCTGTATCGAGGCTGATAAGTCGAAACTATGGGAATATTTGTTCGTGATCTGCTCGGGCGGGTTGGTTAGCTCGAGTTCCTGTATAGGCTCCCTACGGGAGCCAGGGTTGCGCGTCTGTTTTCCACGCGCCCCTATTCGCCGAGATCCGATCACGTGAGGAGCCGGATCAAGTGCCGTGCAGGAAAGTAGACATTGCACGCGCCCCGGCGTATGTTCCCCTGCTTTTGAACGCGGCGCTGCTATTCACCGAATTCCGTCACGTGAGGAACAGGATCAACATGCCGTGCAGGAAAGACTGCGCTACGGGAATGAACGCGCAACTCTGGCTCCCGTAGGGAGCCTATACAGGAACTCTATACTTCGTTTCAGCTTGGGTCCAGACAGAGGCGATGCTACAAGCGCGAGCTCCGGGCTTTCAGCGTCCCTGCCAAGCACGCGCGCTCGTGCAGTGCAAGCACTATTCAGGGCCACACGCTCGCGCTCGTAGCATCGGCTGCGTCTGGACCAGCCGAAACGAAGTATAGACCAACTACGCGAGCTCCTGACGTCACGCAGCTGCGGTGGCGCTGTCGATGGCCTGAGCGCATGCGCAGACGCTTGCACTTCACGCGAATTCGGTTTCTGCGCACGCGCAGTGCCCACACCTGGTGTGGGCAAACGTGGGCTTGTCTGTAAACAGCAGTGTCAGTATAGACAATTGTTAGCCGCGCAGTGCTAAAAGCGCGAGCTAGTCGCTTTGAATGAACGCCGCGGCGGCTGCACGAGCACTCGTGCAGTGAGTGCTCTAGTCAAGGCAGTCACAGGCTGGCCGCTCGTGCTAGCATCAGCCTTTGCGGTTAGTCCATGCTAGGGTGAGACAGAAGTATAGTTAGCTCCGTTGAATCTCTTCTCACCGCGCATTGGTGCACTTGCAGCGAAGCGACAGTCGCGGAGAGGACGTCCTGATTCTGCGCATCTTGCTTCGCCGCGGTGCACTTGTGGGCTTAGGGGAAGACCTCCTCTAGAGCGGGGTAACGCCAACAAATCCGTCGTATTAAAAAAGAAAAGAAATGATCGTGAATGTTTGATAGTTATGCATGCGTAAATCAGTTCTGAAATAGTGTTTAATTACAATTACTACTGGGCGTTTTCAGATAAGATCGAACAAGCATGTCCGGTGACCATTTTTAATTTTCATGAAAATATATTTTGCTGGCTTTATGCCCAGAAGCATAAAACTAATCCTTGTTTCCGGAAACAAATTTTTGTTTTTGCGAAAAAAATTTGTAAGCACCCTCTCAGTCTCGTGCGCATTTTGCGTATCGCGCGATGTTGACAATGCGGGCGGCTTCCCCCAAAAACTGTTCTGGCTACAGGTCTTGAAATATTCACTGACAAATTAGGCATAGGAAGGATTGACAAAAAGTATTAATCACTGAGTATTAGGGTAGTTTTTTGAGAAAAAAAAATCGCAAACACGGCACATTGCGCAATAACGCTCTGGATTAAAGAATATCTTTCTCCGTATCTATAAAAGCTAAGGTCTTCAAACTTTACCAGTGTGTTGCCCTGTATATAGTTCATCTTCGCGTAAAATATTGTTGTCCTGGTAAGCGGGAGCAATTTACAAGAATTGCTCACACAGAGGCATTTAACTAAAAATGCATTATTTTGAAAATCATTTTAAAAGAAAGGCCATCTTTAATTTTCTTTAAACTCTCTGAAATTAACGTTTGTAATATGTACGAACAGAGTCTGCAAAAATATGATGCAATATTTGTGTGGCTTTTAAGTTATAAAGCGAGAAACATGGCCAAATTGACGCTAACGCGGCTGCCATAAATGGGGCGTGCACATGCCCGTTCTTCACAATTTCATTATTATTAAAACGTGTAAAAATGCTACAGGGTGGTCAGGAACAGACAAATTGACAGCACAGAGGTGGACGGTAGTTTTGAAGGGAACATTCCTAATGAATTTTCGTACAACCGACCCAAAAATGCCCATGGGCCGGGGCGATCGAGGTGTGCCACCCTGTAACATGCTTCGCGGTGCCTGTTTCAACAGCCGGCGTATGGGCTTCGCCTTCGGACTCGGGCAAAAGTAGGAGTTGCCGACCGCTAGAAGCATGCCGCGGCTGTTTTAATTCGTACGAATGAAGTCAATGACAAGGCATGCACTTCCAGACCGCAACACTAGCTTAAGCTGTAGAGAAAAAACGGAGGCGGGACGCGAACACGGCGCACAGCTCATCTGTTCTTTTTTCAAGGCGGTTTGAGCTGGTAGAACAACCAAATGAAAAACTTGTACTGCACGCCGCGACACCTTGTGTTTGCGCACGTGTACGCTGCCGTCAAAGCGATAAAATCGTAATTCACGCACGTGCGTCAGTAACTCACTCTTATTTTTATGAGTAAGAAAAAGTGGTCGCCAATCGATTCACATTTGCGCCAGTATTGATGCTTTCTTTTTTACCCTTATGTGACGCCAGAATGATCATTTTGAACACAGTTGCGGGTGTTACGTAATGTATCTAAAACGCCCAGCGGCAGGAAAGGATCGTCAATATTTCTTCTCTGTTAAAAATGTAATTTTCGAATTTCAGTTATACATATGTTCAGTTATTTCCTTTTGTGAGGTGTCCTGGTCTCCTTTACGACGCTTTCATTTTATACGCGTAGCACTGCCAACACGCTCTAATTGGTTGATTCAGGATTGTTCTAGTGTCTAATATTTAGGGCTACTTGGAAAGTAATTATACCTGTTGTGGGGTAACTACATCGTTTTAATAATATACAAAAGAGAACAGCCGACAATTTCTTTTCAATTGTGCGTTCAAGTCACCACGAATAGGGGCTACGATTGTCTGCCTCATTTTACCTCAAGTCTTTTGCGCTTATTCGGTCTTCGTTGTCAGCATCGGGGTACAAAATTGGTGGGTAAGCAAAGGGAAGTTAATACTCAACTTTAAGGTTCTTTTAAAAAATTGTAACTGCGTATTTGGTTTTCTTTTGTCGACAGCCACGGAAAACCATCGTAGCTACTACAGTATAGGAACGTACCGTAGAACGTCAGCTTCGGATCGCGGCCCGTGCGGGCGCGAGTTTAGTCCGCTCTCAAGGTGATGCTCTTGCGTGTGATTACGAAATTTAGCGTAGCTGCACTACTGAACCATGCGACAAGACAGACAGACAAAGAACTTTATTGAGGTCCTGAGAAGCGCCGCCCTTAGAGCAGAAATAATAATTAACCCTGTCCTCCGCACAGCTGGCGATTCATGCTTCTGGCGATCTTTTCGGATCGTCTCCCAGGAACACTTATTTACCTTTCTGTTTGCTACGATTCTGTAGCATTTGACTACACAACAATACCTGGTGCCCTGACCTTTTGTATTAGGTGCATTATTTTACCGAGCGCGGTGTCAGCACGACGAGGGCACCAGCCTCCCGCGTCGTCTGCTCCTCGTACTGCTAACAGGTATGGGCGCGCTTCGCCAGGGGCAGGAGTGGCGCTGCGTGTGCTCGGCGAAACTTCAGCTGCGCAGTCAACACCACCTTGATCGCACAACCCGATGTCATATCCGATTCGGGAAAGGGAACCAAACAAAGCTATGTTCAAATACTTTACTTGCCGGTAGCGGGGTCCAGTAGAAAATGAAGCCATTCAGACAGACTCGGAGAAGATAGCAAAAACAACGAGGATAAAATATTTTAAAGGAAGTTTGCGCAAGGTCAGTTTGCTCTGGAACACAGTCTTTTATTACACCGCTATAAAAAATAATATATATATATATATATATATATATATATATATATATATATATATATATAAATTTTTTTCTTTTATGGTGCAGCAGTTTGACATATGAACGCGCATTACAGTTTTAAAAGGGTGGGCGCAAGGGAAAGACAGGATTCCAGAAAAAGGCAATAAGAAACTAGAATATAAGCAGCGACGCTGGTAAGCCTTCTGGGAGCCTCGTAAAGTAGCAACAGTTTTTCGGGGATCGAAACAAAATATATTAAAATTTTACGCGTGTGCATCACACATATTTATAAATCTGCCCTCGTATGAAGTTTCTAAGATCCTGTCGGCTGTACAAACTGGTAATGTCAATATTAAATTAATATGTACATTGTGGAGTCACTTCACCCACATCTTGAGACGTTGTCTTCCTATCACTCTGCCTTTCTCCTCCACGTTTTGATGCTTCGTGGTTTTCTCTTCCCAGTCTCGGGTAATTTAAAGAAACCGAATCTATGTTGCTGATGCCTACAGCGTGCCTATTGTATCATAACATACTCAAGGAAGAAATTAACAAAGCTCGCGCGATCCAGGCAAACGAAAACGCCAGTTGCCGGTGCTTCGTGTTCGGGTGGACAGGGTCACGTGGTCCGCCGATGGCGTTGTTTTCCGCTCTGGGTTTTGGTTGCCGCTGCCGCCGGCAAGTGCTTGCCGGCGATTGACCGCCTGAATTCGCCACGAAATGCATTTCGTCTTTCGTCGTTTTATCGTCGAGAGTTCATTATACGGGGTTATTATTCTTCACTTTCTGTGACTTCCAGTGATGTGATTGCTGCACCGAATCCCTGCTACATCATCCTGCTACATTGACAAAAGTTCGAGGAATTTGCGCCAACATTGCTTCAGAACTTAATGTATCTTTAATTATAATTAAAATAATGTGTCGGGCCTCTCTACCCGGCCGGTTCGTTACGGTGAGCTTGTGCGAGTTTTTAGAACTTCCGATAATCGCCTCAAATAACGTACTGTTCGATTGGATTTCGCATCAAACACTGACAGCACTCGGAAGTTTCGAAATAATTCTCGTGGTGTTGTTCCGTTCTGGTGGGTTAGTTTCGTTAAGTGCGCTTCTCACCGCACACTGTTGTACTGCAGTGAAGCGACAACCGCGGTGTAGGCATCGCGAATTTGCGTGTCTTGCTCTACCGCACAGCATCCGCGTGCCGAGGGAAAAGCACTCGTCCAGAGCGAGACTTGACAATTTCTGAAGAACTTTCGGCTTGTATATATGATAAACTGAATATCCCGGCCGTATCTTTTTTTTTCCTTTTTTTAATTTGAGGTTTAGCGATATTTCCGTATTGCAAGATGGACGCTTTTGTAGGTTTTATTTTTTATGCCAACTCGTTTGTTTAGTTATCCCATTTACATTGGTGTGAGTAAATGAGAGCTAAATTGTCAGGAGCAGTGGATAGGAGCTTGGGAAAAACCTTCACGAGTTTGGCGGGATTGTTTTTAAGAAGACATATTAATCGTTCACATGCCAATTTTTGTTTCGAAATTCCACGTATAAAATATAATTGACGTTCAAAACGAAGTGACAGGAACGTTTTTGTTTTTTTATGTGAAGAATTGCAGTTAAGAACTGAACAGCCGGTTCTGTGTTTGAGGGCCTGCCGGTTCGATGCTAACAGACGGTTGCACATAAGGGAGAAGGCAAGGTAGGCATTGCGTTTTATACTTTGTTTCAGCTTCAGTTCGGGCGGAGCTGACGCTACGAAGTGATGAGGCCAATCAATCAGCGTCAAAAGCGCAAGTCACTGGGGATTTCTTTTACAGCAGAGCTGTTAGGGCTAGTTTCCCCAGGACCGTGTCCGTTACCAAACAAATGTCGACACAACACTGCTTGCCGCCGTCGCTCATAGATGGCGGCAACCTTTCTTCAGAGGAAGAAGAGCGGGAACGGAACGAGCGGCGATGTGCACAGCAGCGCGAATGGTTCCGCAACCGCCGCGAAGCCGCTATCGCCTAAAGTTCCACTGCGTCGAGCGCTTCGATTCCCTTGCGAAAGAAGAGCAGATCGCTCGCCTGGAAAGCCACCGCCGAGAACAGAAGCTACAGCTCTGCTGCTCTTCCAATTCTTCACCAGAGCGGAAAGGCTGGAGGTTTTTATTTATGATTGTTTCAGCGATGATAGAGCACAAACACAAGCATGGCGTACGCCATGATGGTGCGTTTTTGAAGCTGTCTGATTGGTCCCATCAACTCGTAGCGTCGGCTGCGTCTGGAACTATAGACGATTGCAAGCAAGGCCACTGGCCGCCGCCATGTTTCTGCTCGTGCGCACAAGCCCATGTAATTGCAAGCTTGCCAAAGCTACGTGTCACGTGCTTGCACGTATGCCTATCGAGCCACTAAATAAGCAGGGGCACCATTCGGAACAACATGTTTGCAATTGTCTATATTTCGTTTCAGCTGAAGTCCAGACGCAGCCGATGCTACAAGCGCGAGCATGTGGCCCTGAGCAGTGCTTGCACTGCACGAGCGCGCGTGCTTGGCAGAGACGCTGAAAGCCCGGAGCTCGCTCTTGTTGTCTCTGTTACGCTCACACTTAATTCAAGCGAAGTAGATCGTTCCGGATGACCCTCCGATAACGATACCCAGTACTCCACCGGCGCCTTTGCGCATTCGTCGTATCGTTATTGGGTACCGTTATCATAGGTATTGGGAGTTCGAGATCGTTTCCGCTGTCCGCAACGCCTCGTAACCCGCTACGAGATCCGGGTTTCTACAGCAGGCCATCGCGCGCAGGCGCGGTAGCGCTTCTTCGTTGCGGAAAGCTTAGCGGAGGAAGAACGCGGTCTAGAAACTCCTATTCATAGGAAGGTCCGAGTGTCTGACCCCCCCCCCTTTCTTGTATTCCGTATGTCTAAAATTTTAGGGCGGGAAAAAGGAGGGGGAGGGGTTCCCAAACACCCGATACGCTGATACGCCCCCTCCCTCTGGAAACACCCGCATCCACCCCTGAGCATGTGAACTATCTCAACCGAAATTCTATTGTCGTGAGTCCAATCGCCGCGCTCCGAAAACTCTGGCCCCAGCTTTGTATTTCAGGAGTATGTGTCCTAGGACTCCTGGCGCAGTCTCGGCGCTTTCAAAGTCCCGCAAGTTGGCAAGAGGGAGGTGAGGCAGATATATTCCTGTCGGAGACTCCGGCGCGACGAAAACGTGGGACAAATGATTGCTGTTGTAATTCAAATGTAATTACCGAGGCTAAAAATGAAATTAAAACTAGTTACTTTTAGTCCGAAATAATTATATTGCCATAATTTGAATACTACCGAAGTACGGTGACAACTCTTCTTTGCAGCAAAATTTCCAAAACGATTTCGCACTACGATGTCAAGGGGACCTTCGGCAGTGCTCTAACGCTGTCAAATCTTCTTGCGCGTGCGTATGAGACGCAAGACGAAGTCACACGCGCTCCCGCAGCAGGCTGTCGCACTGTGGCTGTGCGGTTAACGCTTCGTCGCACGTGCGCTTGCGCATCTTGAGCGCCCAACGAAGCCGTGCACGCGCACTCTTCTCAAAAGCCGCAGAAGATCGTTCCGCGCTAAATTTAGCGGGAAAACCCGAATATATAATTATGCGCCAATTCAATTTCCCGCCTAAATTTATTGGGCAAATTACACGTTGCACTTTTGCGTTACTTGTCTCCGTGAGCGTGTGTGTGCGTTTCCGCAAAAAAAAAAGTTTTTTTTTTTTTTTTTTTGGGGGGGGGGGGGGTTGGAATTCGATAAGACTCCTTCCTGCGCTCGACTGTCGTCAGGCGGGTGGTTTCGATCACACAGTTACGTCATCTAGCTTTGCGAAGGCAAGACTGAAGGAAATGGTCCCCTCTTATCCTCGCAATTTCACCGCGACAAAGAAGCTTCTGAATCAGTGGCAGTACCAGGACCAGTATACGCCTCTGCAGTAATGAACATCCCAACCCGATATCGTCTCCTGACCACACGAGGGAGAAATCCCAGGGATTTCTCCCCGGCGCGCGCGCATCACGAGACGAAAACGCGAGGCTTTGCACATCGCAAAGCCTGACGTTTTCGTCGCGGGATGCGCGTGCCGTGGAGAAATCCCGGGATTTCTCCTCGTGTGAGTACCCCTTAAGGGCACAGGGTAAGTCTTCATGCTCCCCATGCGCTTCAGGCCATGTTGAACGGAACAATTTTGCTCAGATGACCTATTAGGAGATATTCTTATCACTTATATATCATTTTGTTTGAAATTTTGTGTTTTATCTACTGAACTAGAATTATTTGAACCAAGTTAAAATTGGTTTTTTCTAAATTTTGTTTAGTCTGAGTACTGAAATTTTAGTTTTTTGTATGTATTAAAAGAATTATAACTCAACAACTGCTAGGTGCATGTTTTTAATTCGAATTCAGTATTTTTGAACGCTCCATGTCGGTGGCAGGAATAAATGATTCAACCCTATGTAGATGCAGCTTAACGGCAAAAATGGTACCTATCTACTAACAAACACTGTACTGAGATAGTCGAGTTTATGTAAAAAAAGCTGGTGAATAATCAAATTTCTATTGGCACCAACAGCCTTACAGTCATTTCTATCGATAGCCGCCAGCTTGGAAGGCAATGTGCGAAAGTCATAGTCTTCGCTTTTCGGCTTATGCCTTGCTTGCCGGAGACCTCTTTGTGACCTGCAGTGTTGCTTGGTCCGCACGATATGCTCGAGTTGACAACAACTCGCCTCGGCCACTTGATGGTGTTCCACACAGGGTTCCATCCTAGGACTTCAAAACATTGGCTTGTGCATTGCTCACCAGCCATTGAATGAAAGAACAGCATCCAATCCCGCCAATTTGTCGTTACAAACTCACAAATCACTTGAAAGCTTACATAGTGACGTCACCTGGAAAAACGTGGAGCGTCTCGGGATTGATTCGTCTAGCTGAAAAAGAGCCTATGCAATAGCTGTCGAATACTTTTTAAGATTATCTGTTACTGGGCAAGCTTGCACGGTCTGGTGATTGCAATTTGTTTTGTGAGAAAACTGATTGATAAACAGGCGAGCGTATCCCAGAAGTGAGGTCGCGGTCACCTGCTACTAAGCTTGCGGAATGAAGTGATTTTCAGCTTGAAATATACACTTTCTAAGAACACTGTGACAATGGAAATATGCAGATAGAACTAAACTTGTTAAATTGCAAGAAATAACTAAAATCATATTTATTCAATTTTAGCTCACGCCGGTGACCCTTAAGCATGAAATGATCGTTCAACTTCCTCCTTAGCTTTAATCCTCACCTCAAACGGGAAATGAGAAATCACACGGTCGTGACGTTCTTGGGCACCGGAGGCGGTGACTCCGAGCTTCCACCGTGCTTTTCAAGCACGCCACAAAACTACTCATTCGTGATTTCGTGATAAGTTCCGTCAGGGCACTCATTGGCCACGAACTCGAATTCAAATATTCGTCGATGGATTGATTGTTGACGAGCACATACGGCCGAGTGACGCAGTGCTCGTGCCCAACGCGTGATCTGGGGTGGACTAGTTTTATTTTGGCGCAGTAAACGATATGCGACTACGTAAATCCCAATTTATTCCAGCCCAAAATTCATTTCATGGTCCCTTTAAGATATATCATATATGTAGGTGCATTTTCGAATATATATTTGTTATCTTATCAAGACGTACGCGTCTCAAACGCCAAAAACTGACTTCCTCCGATAACCTTGCGCGCTCCGAAAAATTGCCGCGCTCCCAATTGCCGCGCTCCGAAAACTCTGGCCCCAACTTTGTATTTCAGGAGTATGGGTCCTCGGACCCCTGGCGCAGTCTCGGCAAGGCCTCAAGAAACCTCAAGAAAAGACAAGGCCTTTTCTTGAGCTGAAATGCGGAAAGGCGACGATGTCCTTGTCGCGAAACGTACACAACGCGATGCTACCGGTGTTCGCTGTTGTGCTTTTTGTCCAATGTACGAAACGTATACATTGGAACCGTTCGCCGACGGTACGTGGTGCCGCCACAGTGCCGGCTTCTTTGGGGCAAAAGCGAGCGGCGTCGTGTTGGGCGTCTAAGTGGGGTCAGTCTGATCCCGGCTTAATTGGGACGCCTGACCCAGCTGAGACAATGGACCGCGGGCGTGCGGTCGCTGCCCGTCCGAATGGTGGACACGCCAGGGTATCTCGCTTGGACTCGATTCAAAAGGGCACTGAGCCTTTGCAGGACGTGTCTGCTTGGTTCCGTAGCAGGGGTCGACTCGCAGGAATCTCGCCTCTACGCCGTTTTCGGGTTCGAGGTTGTGGAATACACGTTGCGAAAGCGGTCGGGAAGCTCGCCGTCAGCCAGTAGCACCGACAAGGCAAGGCCCGCGCTACGTCATCACTAGTGGATCCTCCCAGCGCCGTCGAGCTTCGGCATGTTTGCCGCTTGGGGCGGGTCGGGGATCCACTAACGATGACGTCATGAGCAGGCCTTGTCTTCTACAAAATAAAAGACGAGTCTATGGTGGCCGCTAGTGTCACTATATGAAGCTACGCTTTATATAGTGGCTCTAGCTGGCCGCCGGTCACCTGTACTATTCACCCCTAAGCTGACAGTGTGGTGGAGGCTACACGTTGGTTGGAGCACTCAGCATTCTGTCTTTCGCCACGTGATTACTTACACCCCCACAGTTAGCGCGACCTTGTGGCGGAAAGTTGTAGAAGTGGGACTAGTCCAACGAGCACGTAGCGTCCACCGCGCTGTCAGCTTAGTGGTGAGTGGGGTATTAGCTTATTATGCCTCGGTTCGTCAGATGAGTCCCCCGAGTTGTTAGGTGACCATGGAACGTGATACGAAGTATTTGAAGTAAAATCAGTATTGAGGGTGGATTTGTTTTTAGTCGTCTGCATTTTGTACAAGCGCTGTATTGGATTATAATTATAAGGTATAGGATTCATTGAAAAACAGCCTTCGTGTCCCCCAAGTCCCCTAAGCTGCTCGGGTGACCGTAGGGGCCCCTATTCTAACTGATCCGTATGAGGGAAGGCTTTTCTGTCTACGGACGCACGTCAAAGCCTCAAGTTCCTGCGGTACCGCTTCGTGGGTATATAGAGGCGGGAGCGTGGAGGAGACCCGGTTTGCGCAGCGAGGAGAGTGCAGTGCGAGCGAGAGCACTTTCCTCGAAGACGCCGGCTTTTTCCCACCGCAGGGTGCCGGGCCGCCGCAACCGCCCACCTGTTTGAAGCCAACCTCGAAGCACAGCGCGCCCTGCAGTATACTACTTCCTGAACGGCCCGATCCTCGGCGAGGGCGCCGCAGTTTAGAGGAGGCTCGGATGTGCCTTGACCGTGCCATCGAAAGAGCGTGTGCGCGACGGGGGGGCGTCCCCTCTTTCCGATCCCAATGCGGGCTCGTCCGCGCGTATCTCGAGTGCTCCGACGACGACCTTTCCTGGTTTTGCCTTCGCTGGGGACGCTGCCCGCTAGTGTGCAGGCCGCCCGGGGCGCCACGTACGCCTCAGCTATACACTGCTCATCCGTCATACAAAAGACACGTTGTTCGATGCAGCAGACAGCATGACAGAAGCGGACAGGCCTCATGTTCCAAGCATCTCTTCTTCATGCACATACGAGGTGCGATCCGAAAATTAAGAGACTCCATTTCACAAATGTCATGCAGTGAAGACAAATGCCCAGGCGAGGGAGCCTGGCTCAGCAGAATGCTTTTGTTTGCACGAGGACTCGTACAAACAAATGTTCACAGAACGACGCCGAAGGGCGTCGTCCCCTGAACCTTTGGAGCAGCGCTACAGCCTACGCGAGTTTTTCTAACCACTTGTTCAAGGACAACGGCAATTCCACTCAACAAAAATGAAAAAAAAAATTGAGAGGATATTGCAAGT
Organism: Ixodes ricinus; assembly: GCA_037355805.1. NCBI lineage: Eukaryota > Metazoa > Arthropoda > Arachnida > Ixodida > Ixodidae > Ixodes > Ixodes ricinus. Next base: position 56,000 of record JAZHYW010057561.1, on the reverse strand, counting down.
TTATGGCGAAAAAGCGGTGATTCGTGCAGTGTGTTTTGGGCGGCACTCGCGCTCCAAGGGTCATCACTGGAAGACCAAGAGAGGTACTTTCCCCGCGACGGGAAGGTCGCCCTGTTGGGCCATGTTTTAGTCCCTCCTGCCCTTCTGTTCAATAAAGAGAAACGAATGAACTTCATACATTTTGCGTTGGTCGCCCTTGTCTTCTGGTTTTATAAGTACTTCGTGAAACTACCGTCCTCCAAAAATAATTTTCCAATGAAAAAACAAAACAAAAAAACTTTAAAACGTTATTTTAGAAAAAAAAAACAGTTCTTTTTTTATTTTGGCAGACGTTGTTTTTATTTATAAACGCATTTTTGTGTCAATATTCGAACCCCCTCATATCCTCTTCTGGACACAGCTGAACTGAATTGAATTGAATTGGTTTTATTTAGACACTAGGTCTAGGGTAACAGGGCAAAAGGCAGGTTAGCACTGCCTGACGTGGCCCTATCAACCGTTTACAATGCTCAGCACGCGAAAGCAAAAACAATAAACATTAAAGAAGTACAAGAAAATACAATAGCACATCAACAACAATCAACACAGCATACTTTATTCAGATCTTATACAATCGTTAGTGCCCTCAACACTTTCAAAATACATGGAACAGGTAATACAACTCATACGCAATGAAAATAGAATCTAAAAGTATTTACGCAACGTGACATGACAGAAGGTACCGCTTTTCACTAATTTGAAAGCTGTGTTCTTGAAGCACAATCTGAGATTATTTCCTAACGGCGGGATGTTTATTTAAGAAATCAGGTATCAAGTAGGCTAATTGGTGACGTCCATAATTTGTCCTAGACCAAGGTATTCTATAGGAGCCGTGTCCAAGATTGTATCGTGTACTACTAGGAAGAAGTGCGTAAAAAGAACGGGTGGGGTCACTGAATATTTTGTTATAGATATGGATTGAAAGTTTAAGAAGGAATAGCTGACTAATGGTAAGACAACTGCACTTAAAAAGATCTGTGCTGTGTGGTCAGTACGCTGAAAGTTTTCTATACAACGTATTGCTTTTTTTTTTTTTGCAAAAGAAACATTCTATTAATATTTGTTTTAGTTGTTGAACTAATAAACAGTAATGGAGATGAGAGTACACTAAAGTATAGTGCAACTGACGTTTTAACCAGCATGGAACCAGCAATCTAATTTTGTATACAATACCAATAGGTCTGGAGATGCTTGCATGCATTTTAGTTATATGAGGTGTCCAGCTTAGATTTTCTTCAAAAAGAACTCCACAAAATTTATAAACGTTGACACGCTCGATCACAGAGTCTTGGAATTTTAAAAGAATTTCACAATCGTCAGGTTTACTTCGTGGCTTAAAAATTACATATTTTGTTTTCGTAACATTTAACTGAAGTCGATTAGAGTCAAGCCAATCCGATAACTCGTTGAGCCACGTGTTCGCTGTCTAGATCACGTAAAAATGGACCAGAAAAAAACAAGCTTGTATCGTCGGCATACAAAGCTATTTCAGGAGTGTTTGGTATACGTACAATATCATTAATATAAATAATAAAAAACAGAGGACCTAAAATAGACCCCTGTGGAACCCCATGCGAAATTTGTTCTGGCTTGGATCGGTATCCATTAAAACACGTATATTGTGACCATTGGCGTAGCCCGGATTTTATTTCGGGGGGGGGGTCCAATAACATGAACCCCCCCCCCCTCCAGTGGCGAAGCAAGGTGAGCTCGGCGGTACGCGGTACAGACGGTCACGCAAAGATTAGCGAGGCGCTGTTAAGATAAAACGGGCAAAGCTGCATTGCCATTTTTTGAAAACGCTATTCTACTGTCGTCGTAGTTGCGGTTCACCAACTTTCAAAGCTTCCTCACAGCACACAACTCCCCTCGCTTTTTGAGGTAGCACTGCATTACCAACGCGTGAAGGCCAGACAAAACACAAGGATAGCTAAAGACCAGTGTCAGCTCTGTTACATGGGCGCCACCATGTTTGTATATGCTGACGTAATGACATGGTAAAAAAAAGGGGGGGGGGGCTGTGCTTTTTGCGAGACAGCGTTTTTTGTAGAAACTTTCGCACATATCGTAGTGCAAGAACGTCGGAAAGGCATAGTCACGAAGCTCCAAGTACAACACCAATGCCAAGAGTGCTCTAAAGAGCAAAAACTGTTTTATGCTCAGCCCCTCTCTTCACAAGAGCCTGCGCTTGAGATGATTGTTTCACATTTTTATCGCTGGGGGCCAGGATTTCGGACACAGGTCTATAGGCAACCTGCAATGCTGTTTGTTTTGGTGCTATCTAGTGACTGAAGCAAGAAACACTGGGTATGCCTGCAGTGGCAGCTGCATTGTTCAAACGTGAGTCATTACTTCTGGTGGCGCCGCTATGGCCTTCTGGTATGCTGCCATAGCCATAGTGTCTGAAGCAAGAAATACTGGCCAGGCAGCCGTAATCGCATAACATGCAAGTACGGCGGAAGCTGCGGCCTGGCGGGCTAACCGGAACGTGACTACGTATATCACCGGAGTGCGCTTTAATGCGAAGAAGTATCAAGCTTTTCGCTGCGTCATGCTCCAAAATATGTGAGTTGCGCTCGTATACGTAGCAGATATCGAAGCCTTCGGCACGCAATGGGAGCTTATCGTTCGCCGTTTGCCAAGTTACGCCGAGACAGGGTATAACCTTGAGTTCTCACTCTACTGGCGTCACCTGGCTGTCCTCGTACAAACACTATAGGGCCCATATATGACCGGTCGAGGTGTAAGTCCTGAACAAGGTCGCAAAGACCCGCGAAGACTCTATTATCTATTTAAAGGTTTAACAAATTCAAGTGACTTTATCATAAACACAAATCGTGCTACAAAAAGATGAGAGTTTTATTTTTGCTAGGCCGCTCTATGTTGCAGTGTGGCCCAAAGGCCGCAGCGGCATATTCTCGGGGCGATGAGAAGTCGTCAGTCCGAATCTCGTCGTTCCGTCACTCGGAGAAAGGACATCACACACGACCCACAAACACGCAAACCACACGCCGAACGTGGAAACGAACTTGAATACCCTTGCGCCTATGCGTAGTGAGAATATGAAGGCTCCTCGGAGTTTCTGATGTTCCGTGCAACGAAGAGATTACTCTAATAATGAATTGCGTCGGCAAAGCAGAAAGCAAGACTTCATCGCATCCGTGAGCGACCATCGAGACGGGCGTCTCGATGGAGGGAAATTTCACGAAGTGATGGAAACTTCGCCAAAAATGGGGAAATTATAGGTGTCCAATGAAAGAGGGAGAAACATGAAACGCCCGTCACGTCTGCGCTGCAGGCGGTCGCCCTCTGTCCGCAGGCCCTATTCCCAAACGCCTATCGTCTCCTCAAGATCCTAGCGACTCTGCGCATAACAACGGCGGAAGCTGAGCGCTCGGTCTCTTCACTACAACGGTTGAAAACATACCTGAGAGCGTCCACTTCAAACGAGCGACTGCTCGGTCTAGTGCTTTTGAATGTTCACCGCGACATTGAAGTTCAAGAGGTGGACATCCTGGATATTCTTTGCCGTGAACGCAGGCGGCTGCATTTTAATATATAGGCGCTTGATATAAATGAAATGATCAAGAGAGACTGTAAATTGCTTTCTGAAATAACTAGTCAGAGTTGCTTTTTTATTCGCGGTAATTTGTAATCCAAAGTACGTAGTTCTGATCAGTACACAAGGTGTGTTTGAGCGCAGCGCCACCCGTTCCTTAAAGTGCAATTGTTTTTACAATTAATTTAATATTGCTTTCTTTTTTACGTGTCTACTTTAGTTTGATTTAACTGTGTATTTCACTGAGGATAGTTTGTTATACTTTGCCTCGAAATTGCCATCCTTCACCCCACAATCGTTTCAAAATATCCGTTCTCTATATATCTGAGATCAAGTTCCGCATCCCATCAAATAAGCATGAAGGAAGAAATATTGACTATTTTATATATTTGAGCCTTTTCTGCCCTACAAACATTCCTCCCGAAAGCATATAAGTTGGAGATAGTCCGCGCCCCCCCCTTTGCTCCGTGCCCTGTGCAAGACCGACTGCGTGAGCAGGGTAGCGAGCGGGCCCAATGGGCGACGCAGGAGGGGGGGGGGGTTCGACCCCTGACCCCCCCCCCTCTTGCCTACGCCACTGATTGTGACCGACAAGATAAGTAACTACGTACCAAATCTAAAGCAACGCCTCGAATTCCATAAAACGGTAGTTTATAAAACAATATATCATGTTTAATGGAATCAAACGCTTTTCTAAAGTCTTGAAATATTCCAGTGGTAAATAGTTTATTTTCAAAATTATTGATTAATGTTTCTTTGATATTAAGTAGCGCCATTGCACTCGACCACAGTGACAGTGGTCCCAACAACATAAAACACACTTACCAAAAAAAAAAACACTTGCTGCAGGGAAAGTTTTTGCTCTTTCCACCTAGCAGAGAGAACGCTGGAAAGGAGCTGAGCCCCTCCTCGCCTCGTCTCCATTGACGACACCCGCCGAGCAGTCCGCGTGTCGCAGAATTGTCCTCTGTCAGAAATGGGCTGGCGCCAGACATTTTCCTGGTCGCCTCATAGAAAACAGCGGCATCTTCTGCGCCTTCAGAGAGATAAAATCGCTTTCCTCCTGGGGGCGAACTGTTGCGGGGCGCTGGAGCGTGCGAGTAAAAGTGCAAGCAGGCAGTGCACTGAGTCCCCTAGCTGATTTAGGGGCGGATTTATGGGTCAAGCTGCCGGGGTTGCAGAGAGGCCTGTCGTCACGGACGGCTGTGACGTCAGAGTTCTTACTTCGTTTAAGCCCACCTCGGCGCAGGCGTGGCGCTACTCTTAGCAAAAACGGCGCTTTGGCGCAAGACGTAGCAGTGTTTCGTTCATGGCGCAATTTGACGAAAATTGCGAAGCACTTCCATCACTGCGTATGTATGCTGTGAACATGTCTACAACCAGTTCTTGTCTGACCAATGTGACAGAAGGGAGAAACAGACAGTGTCCGGAGACTGTCCTTTGTATGATCTACTCGCGTATATTAATTGAACAGTGGGACCGCTGTTTAGGGGAGCTGGAGAGACGACGCTTTGGAAACACGCTCTTCCCGGTGTCCGCCCGACCTCGGGGCGTCCGCGAGACGGACGCGTGCCGATCGGGGCAGAGCAGGAGGACACCAGGAAAGGATCGGCGGCCCAACAACAAGACGCACGGGGCCGCAGCGGTGAGCCGCCAATCAAGCGGTCGGACAGCTGCCAGCGCGCGGCTTTCCTCGACCTTGACTACCTTGACACGAGCCCCCTGCAGAAGCAGCGCCTTCTGCTCTTCTTTCGCGCTACCGCTGTTTGCAGCGAAGCGCGCGGCTCCAGCGGTCTTTGGCATCGGGCGGCGGAGTCGCGGGCACGCTGACGCTGATTGTCCAGTCGGCGCGCCTGCGCAGAAATCTCCCGTCAATTCGCGGGTCAAAAGTTCTCTGTATTTCGGGCAGCCGAATGGAGCGACATTTGTTTTTCTCCCTTCGTCGCCGTCTATGGGCTCCAAGGTATTCCCATAAAAAACGCACGCGCGTGCTACAAAAAAAAACAAAAAAACGCATTATTGTTTTTTTAGTGTTGTGAATTTCGAGTTGTACACGACTGAAAGAGGGACATTGCATCTACTTTCGCTAGTCTTTTTTCTTATTGTTGTTTCAGTGCCCTTTTATAGCTCGCAAGTTTGTTTACTTGTCGACCAAGTTCCAACCACAACAGGTCAAGAACCCAGGGCGAGGGAAAGGAAGGCTGGGGTGGAGGGAGGAAGTGGAATGCTGGAGAGGGGGATGTTTCCTCCTCTCGTCTCTGGCATTCCGTCGGCTTCCTCCTCCCCAGCCTTCCTTTCCTCACCCTGGGTTCCTGACCTGTCACCGACTATACACCCTTACAACAGGGAAGTTTTGCACGTAAGTACATCCTTGTCAAGTGTGTTATGTGAACACTTGTAATAGTCAGTGTTGGGTAAAGGACATCTAAAAAGTAACTGAAGTGAGGTAGAAGAGTAAATGAGAGGTTATGCAATTGGAGAACTACAATTGCAATAAATGGCAATCTCCTAAATAGCGTTCGAAATGTTCTCCGACACGTCTGACACCCGAAAGCTTGAATGACCTTTGGGAATCTCGAAGGCCTTTGGCCTGAATGGCATTTGAGCTGACCGTCTGAACACTCTCACTGACGAACTATTGAACAAAATCAACTTATAATTTGTTGACAAAGCGCCATTTTGTGATACAAATGTAACCAACCAAACCAAACTTAGGGAATGTACTAATTTGGGTGTTGTATTTTCTTTGGAAAGTACAAAAAATACTATAAGTAAAGCAGAAGTACACACCCAGTGAATGAACATCAAGTACCACTTTTCTAAACCTACTTGAGGGGGTACTTTATGTGCAATGTACTTATATTATGTACTTCCCAACATTGGCTTCTATCCACTGCTCCTGCAAATTTAGTTCTAAGTTACTCGCTCCTATATAAATGGGATAACTAAACGACCGAGTTGGCATAAAAAAATAAACCTACAAAAGAGTCCATATTGCAATACGGAAGTATCCTCGCTACATATCGAATTGGGGAAAAAATTGCGCGACGATCACACGATCGACGTGATGCGTTTAGATATCGGCAGCTGTGGAAACGCATCCGTTGTGAGGCTGTCATAAACCATAGAACCAGGAAAGCGCCTTAGGATTTAATGGTGGTCGTCCCATAGTTTTTCGTCTCCTGAATTCGAACCTTCCATTTAACGTGTATCACTACTGCGTGATTCACGTTAAAAACCTCAGGCTATACTCCGTTTCACCTCAGGCTATACTGCGTTTCACGCAGTGAAGGCTAGAAGCGCGAGCTCATAGCGTTGGCAGCTGCCCTTGGTGCACGAGAGCTGGTGCCGCCGAGATGTGCCCAGACCAAGGAGCTCGCGTTTGTAGCCTTTCCTGCGGTACAACACAAGCTGAAACAGAGGCTAGCAATTGTACTGCACTGGCTAAATATCTCATCTACAGCTGGGAGACTCGTCGCCCGTTGAGGCAGACCAAGTTCTAGGCTGTATAAACATACACACAACCCAATTTTTTCAGAGCAACATTGCAAAAGCGACAACTATAGCCGGTGACAGGTCAGGAGTCAAGTGCAAGGTCCTCCCAGCTCTTTCCACTTTAGTAGAGCGAACGCTGGAGAGGAGGCAGCCTCCTCTCCAGTGTTCGCTCTACTGAAGTGGAAACGCATGTAGTCAAATACATGCCGGGAAAGTTCGCTGCCAGCATCCACCTCATGCAGCAGGAGCGCATCTAACTCAACCTTGGCGACCAGCAAACCCTCTCTAAGTCAGTGTTGCGTAAAGTATATAAACAAACTAGTTAAAGTAAAGTACGAAGTAAAATATGGATGATGTACTCCAAGTAAAGTAGTAAGTGCACCGGGTGCAATGTGCTCGAAATACTATAAATTCAATGTACCATCGAAGTAAAGTACGAGTACCTTCTTAACGCAGTCTTTAATTATGCCCTTTCGTTCCCCTATACAGTGATTTTCAACTGGTACGCATTGCCGCAGGAGTAATGAGAAGTGCATCGGGTATTTTTGGAAATGGCGGCGAATATCGGATAAAGTCAAGTGGCCACACAGTAGTTATTTTCGGAAATAGAGACAAATTTCGATGTCCCTCCGAGTTTTGAATTAGGCACCGCTCGCACTGGCTCGTTGCACCCAAGGGTGTTAAAGGTACTAGGAGAGAGCGTGACGTCATCCATGTAGCTTCTGCAAGCAATCTCTCTCGTGGAGGAGTGTCCTCTCCTTAAGTGCAGATGAGCTGGTAGATGATCATAATGCGACAGCTGAGACTGTGGTGCGGAAAAATTAAGTAACTTTCAAGTAGAAGGAAAAGACAGTAGAGGAGGACGTCTCAAAACATTTAGAAGTTATCCTCCGTTGCCTTTTCCTTCGAATTGAAAGTTTCTTCATTTTTCCGCACCATAGTATCGGTGCTACGTACGATTAATCATCTTATCCTGATATGCTTAACCTCCTCGCTCGCGCCTATCGAGCGATAAGTAGCGAGAGTTATAGAAGTTATCGGAAAGCCGCCCCCAGAACAAACGGAGCGATTGCGTCATGTTCTCGCATTTCTGGTGCACGTAGAATATCGCTCCCATTATTTCTTCTGAGTTGACAAAGCATCATTTTGTGATGCAAAATTAACGAGACCAAATTTGGGGAATATTTAAAGTCGGGAGTTGTACTTTCCCCGGAAAGTGCAAAAAAAACAAAAAAGCTTAAAGTACAAGTTACATACTCAGAAAATCTATGTAGTTGAAGTAAAGTACAAGCTCTCTAAACCTACTTGAAGTTGTACTTTAATGTACTTAAAGTACTTCCCAACACTGCTCTACGTGCTAGCGACAACTTCCTGTGGCATTTGCAAAGCGAGGAGGCGTACTTGTGCTCACCTGGTACCAACGCTCAAGCACGCGATCTCGTACCTTTAGCGGCTGCGTTGCCACAGAAAGTGGTACCTTTCACTTCTGTTCCACTTGCGATCCGGTGATGATCCCAATTTGGCTGATCACTCGGCTAATCATGCGCAAGACGGACTGCACCCAGCCGAAGCACGCTTCCACGCTGCAGCATCCTGCTATACGTCGCTTGCATGCAGTTGCCGAGATGGCGCCCTCTTACGGGGTCTACCCCTGGCGTCGCGACCAGGGTTTGCTTCTTTGCTTTAATTCTAGCGACTTACCATCATTTGCAAATGGCCAGCAGCAAACGTCATCGAAGTTGGCCTTAACACCTGAGTCGGTACATGCATTATGCGAAGACGACGTCATAGTGAGCCCTTGGGCTAGAGGTGGAAAGTCGACCGGAGGGATACTCATGGTCGCAAGGAAGCTTTTCGAGCCACCAACGTTGACGTCGGACCGCCAACGTTGATCTCGTCAAAACTTCCTGCGAAGTCGTTCTCGCTTTTCGCGAAGATCTGGAGCGGCCCCCATTTGTCGACGAAAGCGAAACGCGTCCCTCTAGATCTCTACTCGATGAACTTGAAAGAAAACAGAAAGAGGAACTATTCGTCGCTACCTACACCATAGCCTCCTCTATTGTACACGGTATACCACAGTATACAATATGCTATGAAAAACATACCGCATCGCAGTTTTTCGCAAAAAAAAAAAAAAAGAGGAAAGTAAAATTTGCAGTGTTTGAACGTAAGGGGACGGCATGTTCCGTCCTACAGGTCAGGTAGAATAAAAGGTGGGATAAATATATTTTGCTTTTTTTTATTTTTCCTTTTCCCGCAGGACAGTGATCGGTAAGTTCTAAAAATACACATCCACGTTCTACAAAACCACAAGACCTTAATTGGTTCCGTTGAGTGCGCTTCTCCCCACGCACCGGTGCAGTACAGAGAAGCTACGCCCGCGGTGCAAAAATTCAAGATTTTGTGTATGTGGCTTTGCCGCAGTGCAACCTTGTGTTGAGGGGTGAAACGCTCTTCTAGGGGTACACGACCGCCCATCGTGTATATATAAAATAATAAAAGTTGGTGAATGCTGACTGACGATATATACGTGGCAGAAAACTTTTTACAATAAAATTACGGTTAGTTTATATGATAGAATGCAACGTTCTGACAACTTGCACGCATCATTTGTCGCAATCGAGTCTTTTCTTTTCCGATTTTTAAAATTTGGGTATTGGAGAAAGGGTTGATGAATCACAGTGGTTAGGTGTGGCTGGGCTGCACGATAGTTTTTTTTTTAATGTTTAGTTAACACTTTTAAATAGGCTCCCAACTGTTCGTACACTCGGTCAATAAAGTTTAAAATGAAATTAAATTGACTTAGCAGTGCAATAAAAGCTTGGGAATACCATTAATAAGATTAGCTGTATTTTTACGACATACTATATATTCTCGGCGTGTTGACTTTTCACCATCCCAAATCTCCACATGTAAGATGCCACTAATGTGCACAACTCACTTACACTTCGAATTCAATTATACACGGTTTGCGAGAGATTCTAACAAGTTCTTGTACGAAAACGGGATGACAAATTCAAAGAATTGTTTTCGGTTTTTATTTGGACATGCCAACGCACGCATTTTGGAATATTCGCAGTGGAATGAAGAGTCTGCTTGTGCACTACGAGTGTTTTTGCTGTTCCAAAAGGGGCTCCAAAATGACTCTAACCAATCACAACATTGTAAGCGTTATCTCATTAAAAAAATATGTCTTTCTTTTTTTAATTTTATTGGGAAACTGAGGCTTGTTTTTGCCCGTTTTCGGTAACGCCACTCAGATCCACGTATTCAAGAGTTCCGTGGGCTATCATTTTCCCATTGAAAGTTTGAGAAAATGATTTTTTAAGAGATAATGGTCAGTTCTGAAACTTTGGCATCTTGTTCGGACCATTAGCGCTACATTAGGGCGGAAAATGTGCGCTCAGCGACACGCATTTTAACTTTTTTTTGTGGCGTGTGTGTGTTTGTGTGTGTGTGTGTGGGGGGGGGGGGGGGAGGAGGAGGGACACTCTGTAGGTAGAAAGACAGAAGCTGACAGACGTTCTTCTCCCTTTCGTGATGTCATCAAAGCGGTGCGTATACTTTCTAAATGACGCTATTCCACTCTGGGAATCCAAGGGCGGAGTATCTCCCGCAGTTCTTGGATCACACCTATATAGTCACTGAGCTTAAGAAACACGGGGCTTGAGCCACATGCGTGTGAACCCCCGCCCCCACCCCTTTCCCGAATCGTAGAAGACGCCTCCTCCTCCCCTCCCAGACAGGATGGCCAATCTCGTGTCCAGAAGAACAAAAGGCCCGAGATGAAGACGCGTGATCTCGCCGCCGGTGCAATCCATATCGCTGCGGCGAGAGTAGCCGGGGTCGTCAAGAAGAGCGGCTCCCGGAGCGGTGGCCGAACTGGGCCGACGGGCCGCTACAAGCCGCTGACCCACTTGCTGGCCCGACTCTATATAAAGGCTACCGCTCGGCCGCCCTGCTCACACCGACGCAGCCAGGTAAGCTTTCTCTCCGCATCCCTTTCCCCGCCGGGACGGCTTTCCCTCCGAGCAGCGTTGTTCGCACCGGCGCGCCCCTTGGATACACCATGTCGCGGAAATCGCATCGGTCGTTCGCGCGCGTGACAGGGGATCGTATTTCTGGCTATCGGCGAGTCGCTGGATCACGTTCTGGAGGCCCGGATTGCGTGCGAATAGCTTTGGATCAACCGCGTGTTTCTTTCTTTATTGCTTTGTTTCGATTATTCCAGACTAAAAAAAAATAATAATGTCAGTGAACGCGCTGTGGGCGTAGAAACGGCATTATTTGAAAGCGGTTTGTTTCGAATCTTATTTCTGGTCGTTGGCTCTCCTATAACTTGTAAAAACGCGGTGTTTTTTTTTCTTGCTTTCTTTTTTTAGCAAGATTTGTGTATTTGAGGTATAAAACAGGCGTCTTTTTATTGATAGGATACCATCTGTTATTTACGCTTATCGAGGTTCTGTGCGTGAAACAAAGCAGCGAAGAGAAAAGAAGGATACCCCGCACCTGTCAGACGCGCCAAGACAAGGAATTCCATCTTCGTGGCATTCTTAGTCCCCACGAGGCCCTCGACTATGAACCCCGAAAGGCAGGCTTGTCGCAATGATGTTTAGAAGTCGACCTGCCTCGAAAGAGGGCCCGACATTTCCGCTGTGGGTGCAAATTGGCTAGTGAACCACAATGGCTAACCCGGGCCATTTAACGCTGTGGTCCATAAACGAATGCTCACCAGCCCAACGGAGCAATGACAGTGCACATATAGTAGGTGCCACGGGCATCGTTCGACAACAAGGAAAGATTGGGATCTGACTCTGAACCTCGGTGCTCTGAACTCACAGTCTGTTGGTGTGCAACGCGATGTTTCCAAGGCCATCGAAGCCTCCGCGGGCAGTCCTCCAGCTGGGCTCGCCCTTCGACAACCGTATATCCCCTTTGAGCAGAGTTGCCAGTTGCATGCCCCCTGACACGATCAATGTCATCAGGACACTACCTTAGACGATGTCACTGCGATTCAGCCGATCAAAAGAGCTGCGTTTCGCATCTGCTTTCCTCGATGAATTGTTCTCATCAACTTCGCAATCTGATCCAGAAGCTAAGCCGTGCGCTGGCGAACTGGGGTCAAGTTAGGACACCATATCTGAGACACATTTAGTTCGTGAATGGGCTACTTGTTACTGAACTTCGGGAGCCAATCATCAGTGCTTGACATGACCTTTCTAATATCCAGATTAAATACTTTATTTTTTACCTATGTTTGGCATTTTCGCGGTGACGTTCGTTGTCCATAGCCCGTGGTGTGCATGAATCGACGAAGCGTTGAAGTAAGCAGCATATGTCCGCCTTCCTTCTGGATGGGCTTTTCGTGCGCGACATCTTTCGGGCGATGCTCTTGCGAAGCCTTTTTCGTCTTGCGATGCGTATCAATAACGAAAGATCGAGTCTCGTTTGAGACAGATTAGTGTCCAATATATATGTTGTCATCAGGCCCAGTGTGGCTATTCAGTGTGTTTCACTGCTTAAATTCTCATTTCATTGAGCCTGTCGCCGGTGGCACCGGTGTGCAACTGCTTTTGATGAAAGGCAAGTCGAATTATGCGCAATCGTGCAGCGCATTCTCACTGAGCCACGAAGAATTCGCCGGTGTTGGTCCGATGGCGCTTCAAAGAAGTGGCGATGTGCGGCGGAGGAAATTCGCTTTTGTTTATCGGTCAAGGTAACTAAAACATTTATCCGAAAGTGGAACGTAACTGTTTTGTTGATAATGAATTAATCTAGAAGACCAACTCAAGGTGTGTGAGTGGTTGGAGTTCCATATTCAAGAGCAGGCGTGCAAGCCAGTGCATCAGGGGTTTCCCCAGGAATTGAAATTGGGGGGGGTCTAAATTTTTAGGGGGGGGGGGGCATTGAAGATAGAAGAGTCGTGGCGAATCAGAAAAACCAGGGGGTGTACACTCTCCCTAGGGTGTATGTAGGTAAATCACTGTAGTGCATCGTGCCTGCATTACATGTAAACGGCGCTGGGAAAACACGACGCACCAAACACACCAGGTCCGGTAGAGGCGATGAAGCTTGCGAAAAAATAAATGCGTAAATAATTCTTTTTTATTGCAGCTGTATTTTGTTTTATCAGTAAAATCGTCGTATGCAGAATTACACCTTGTGAGGAATGCTAGGCACACTGACGTTTAGTTTCGGCCTCCCTGGCGCGCGCCGCCGTGTCTTTTCAAAGAGTCGCCTGGTCGCCCTTTCGTGTATCCTTCCTTTTTCTTTTTTTTTTTTGCGTTGTTTTTGATTGTGTTTGGCATCTGGCGCTCGCGGCGTCGTGAGCGCCAGATGAATAAAACTATCGGGCATAGTTTTAATGCAATTCTGCATTAAAACTATGCCCAATGAAGAAGTTGTGAGGGCTGCCATGATCCCATGACCATTTAAGAAATTCGCCCAGGAATTCCGAAAGCATTTCATTTGCTCCGTCGCACCGCACCGGCTTCGCCGCCATGCGCATTCCCCGGTGTTCGCTGTCGTCGTTAGAGAGTTTTTTTTTTGTTTTTTCGTTTCTCCTTGTCTCGGGTTTAATATTATGTTTCCCAACCAGTTCGCCTGCATATTTTCGCTCCTTGCTACCAAAACTCCTTTGTAGCCTGGGCGATTGCCGATCGCCGAGGCCGATAGGCCTCAGCAATAGACCTCGGATATGTGTTCGGAACACATATCGTGTTTCCATCACGCTTTGCGCCTTCTGCTCGCCGTGTTTCCTTCTGACGGCGCGAACTCGATGACGCCTCTCTAGAGGGAGAGAGAAAAATAGACATGAACGATGTGGTGGAGAGTATTTCCATACGAAATAACTGCATCCCTCAGATGTGGTATACTTACAGATTTCATTTCCAATTACGTTTTGATGGATGACATCGCTATCGCATTGTTCAACCTGACCTCATTTTATATAGATATAATCTGCTGCTGGTTTATAATAGCAGCTGAAGCCCTTACCACAAAGCCCTCACCATGATTGGTTGTGTCTTTTTCTCCACTCGCCTGCTCTCCACCATTCTCTTTGCTGAAGCGGGAAGAATCGAATGCCTTGTGAGAGTAGCTGGCCATACTATTCTTAACCTGCAATAGGCTATAGTGTTTCTATTTTTTGATGATTTTTTTAATAACGAGAGTAAGTGGCAACGTGTTATCACCACATCGAGGTAATAGTATAGCGCAAGCACAAAGATAGGAGGAGGGACGGAACAGGACATATATACGTTACTCTGTCCTGTCCCGTTCTTCTTCATATATATTTGTGTTTTGCTCTACTTTACCTCAGCGTGTAGAGTAAGTAAATACCAACTAGCCCAGATATCAGGCGTATTAGAGTGTTACCGCCGATTTCATTCGTAAATTGTTAAAGTGCTACGTGTCGAAGGTGCGTCCTCACCTCGGTTCTTCCAGCAGGCGGCGCTCGCACGTTCGTCGAGATGCCGCTCCTTGGCCCAGCAGCTCGGCTCAGAAGGACAACGCTGCTGCTACTGCTGCTTGAGTGCGGATGCCGTGTGAGCCACGCCATGGAATGGGTGGAGGGAACTCCGTTCGCGAGCACCAACCTCGTCTCCGTGGCGCAGTCGGGTCCGCAACAGTTGACTACCACCTTGCCCTGGTCTCAGCCCTGGCAGCAGCAACATCAGCAGCAGCAGTTGCTGCAACAGCAACAACAGCAGCAACAGCAAAACATTGTTCTGCACCAACAGGTGATGCTTTGCCGGCGTTTGGGCAGTTGAAAAAAATATTCTGAAAGTTTGCATCAAACTGTGCTTACGGAAATATTATACGTTCTTCAAAAACGTTCAGTCAATGTTCCAGTCCTGAAACTAGGTAAATCGATATGGAGGTATCATTGCTGAGATGATATACAATCACTAATACATGTGCGACTGTATGTTCACGAACCTTGAGCAGAAGATGAAAGCTATAGGTACGCGCATTCTTCACATCTCAATTACCACAAAAAGTTCGCTGAACATCTTGACATTCTTCGTAAGTTTCCTTTACCAAGAATTGATTACCGGAACTCGAGTTCCTCCTTAGTGTTAGTTATTATACGGCGAAAGCTAAATACATTATGTTTAATTAGCATCACATGTAGGTCGGTGGCAAGATGGGCTCAAATCCTAATCTGGTGCATGGTATCCTTATTAAACAAGTCAGTACCTATTGAAATCCCGGCAATGGAGTGAACTAGCTCACACTTTGCACGACGAGCATTGGACACATATTATGTTGATTTTCTTCTTTGCTACGTTGCCACTAGACCGATACCGTTCGTAGCAGTAGAGTGAGGCAATTTTAAAAGTAACTTTCTTTCTAAACGAAGTCTATTAGGAAATTCCATTTCAGCGGGATGCTGAGAAATTTACCGCGGTGCTATGACGCAAATGAACCCGCAAGACGTCCATCTCGGGTGAGAGCCGTGTAATTTTGACCTGTTCGTTCAACATACGGTTATGAAACTTGATTCGATGGTGGCTACATGTACCGAGACTTCCATCTCTTGAAAAATCAGGCGCAGGGGTCTGGTGGTCGAGGATCTTCATCTTTGGGCCCCTGGACGGTGCAAGCCAATGGAGGTGAGACAGTGAGCTTGCAGAGCATTGGACCCGGCTCCTGGCAGCCGTCGGCGACACCCTGGCATACCAACAGCGTCGCCATGTATAACTGGCAACAGCAACAGCATAATCAACAGCAGCAGCAGCAGCAGCAGCAGCAGCAGTCTCAACAACAACAGCAACAGCATCAGCAGCAGCAACAAGGTTCCCCTATCGAAAGTTCGCTCCAGTCTTGGAATGGACACGGTTTTGGCTCCTGGCAGCAAAACCAGCATCAGCAGAATCATGTCCAACAACACCACCAGCAAGTGCAGCAACAACAGTCCATCCCTTGGCAGAGCCTAAACTCCGGCAATGCGCCCTGGCAGCAGCAACAGCAGCAGCAGTCCCAGGCACCACAGCAGCAGCAGATGCAGTCCGCCGAAGTGCCCATGCCCCGGACACAGGTGAAGCTCATCTACGTGCCCATCCCGATTGTGAAATCTGTGAGCGCGGCCCAGCACTCCCCGCAGTCCTCTCAATGGACACATCCCGGTGGGGTTCAGCTGGTGTCCTGGCCATCCCAGCAGCAGCAACATCAACAGCAGCCGCAGCAGCAGCAGGCGGTCCCCTGGCAGTCCGGCATCAGAGCCAGGGCCTACTCCCTAGCTACCAAAAGCATGGGCAGCGCTGGCGCTGTCATCCCCATTGTCATCTCTCTCCAGACCACCTCTCCCAGCAGGACTTCGGCGACCTCGACTAAGGCGGTCTACTCACCTAAGGTGGCCACGGCAAGGGTATCCAATGGCAGCAGCGGGTCTTGGTGGTGACGACTTCTCCGGCATCGTGATACCACTCTCACATCTGTGTTCGTGAGAAAGCTTGTTTGAGGACCGAACGTGCGCTCTTGTCTGTTAATGAGAAACTGCCTTAGTGCTTTAGGTACCTTTTGTGCTGCCTACTTAATGTGGCTAGCCATAGAATCTAGAGGCGCGTTTATTTTTGGTTAGAACGTTTGAACAAAGACGTCGATTTATCAGACAAGCACATCTGCATACTTACAAACCCGTTGTTTTGTTTGATCATGATCGTAAAGAGAAACTGCGCTGCTCCTTCATAAGGTCGATAAGCATCGTACCGGCGTGTGATCGTGTACACGATCGCACACCGGTACGATTGTGCAGCAGTGATCACGTGCTAAGCTGACATTAAGACGTCAACTTAGCAGTCGTACCGCACTTGCCATATTGCCCATCCATAGGGGTACGCCAGACGTCATTTTAAGCAGACGTCTTCATGCCTAAGCATCCACAAAAAATTTGGCTACGACTTTTCTTTTTTTAGTTTTTGAGGACGTTGCGCTAACGACCTTCTTATAAGTACCTCGGGGCATGTACGGAGCTCTAGGAATGCCGCCACGCATGAGTTCATGAGGTTGCCGCTCTTTCAGCCAGTCTCCAAGGTGGTCCTTTTTTATTCGCTTGCTCGTCCCATTTGCTACTATCGTGCTTGCGTCTTTTGTTGTTATCGCGACTTTTACGATTAAAGTTTATGGTAGGTTCCCAGAGAAACCGCGTGGTTATCTGCGCGGTAATTCTGTCTACATTAGTGACATGTCATGGATGATTTAATTTCAAGTCGTGCAGGAAAAGAGGGACATGTCTCGAAAGCTTTTGAAAAAAAAAATATATATATGCTGGGCAAATTCTTCGGTAGGACGAAACTGAAAACTTCCGTTGCCTTATAGATTTAGTTCGCGAGATTTGATTTCGAAAAGACCAAAGGCGGATTTTGGGATTTAGGCGATCGCCACAAGTCGCTTATTTGGGAGCTTCGCCAGGCTCAGATACATTGCGCACAGCAAATATACTTTTTATGCGTTTTTTTATTCTTGATTAAAAGCGCCAAATGTTCATAACAGTGTATTATTGCTTTTGTCTATTCTTGTAAGAAAAAAAATTTTGAACCAGATCTTTTTGACGATAATTTACCTGGTTTGTATGATTGTAACTTTTGTTACATACAACTTAATGACATAAATTAGATATCGAATGAAAGATAAGTTGATTGTGATAAATAGTTCGTCAGTTAGAGTAATCCAACTACTTTGTAGCCGCTTGACTTTATCCAATATTCGCCGCCTTTTCCGGAAAAAAAAAACTGATGCGCTCCCGATCACCCCTGGGGCAGTGCGTAGTTAAAAGAAAATACCGTATAGGAAAATGAAAGGACATAATGAAAAATTTTGTCAAAGTAATTGTACTTTACTTGGAAGTACATAGTATTTATATTACTTCGAGTGCATTACGCCCGGTGTATTTGCTACTTTACTTTACGTACGTAACCTCTCATTTACTTTGTATTTTACTTCAAGTGGATTATACCCGGTGTACTTGCTATTTTACTTTGTATTTTGCTCCAAGTGCATTACACCTGGTGTACTTGCTACTTTACTTCAAGTACGCGTAACCTCACATTTACTTTGTACTTTTCTTCCAAGTAGTTCTTAGACGCACCGTGCCCGACACTGACTATAGCCTCTATCTCCGTCTCGCTGAAAAACACTTTCCCGTGCTCGCGGTCACGCTGTCCCGCGCCCTTGTCGAGGAAGGCCCTAGCTGACCCACCCCTCACGCCACTCGTGTGGCCCCCTCCCTCCCGCAAAGAGGGTCAGCGGCCCTCTTGGCGAGGCTGTTGAACCGGGCCTTCACTCGGACGCGCCCACCTGCATTCATCGGCGGCCAAGACTTGACCAGGAGCGCCCCCGGCATTCGGTCAACCACTTTTCCTGCCGCCCAGTGCGGCAAAGATGGCTTTTACGCGCGATTCTGCGTTTTCTGACCACTTCTCTTCACTAGGGCTCGGCGGCGGCCATCTTAATTTTTCTGCTGGGATCCACAAACGTCACGCGCAGGCTTTATCTTCTAGGGGCTATCGGACGGCGCTGGTGACCTGAAGGTCTCGGCGCTCTTGGTCACAGACACTGAGGAAGGGCTTTTCGTTTTTATTTATTCGAACAACTTAAACGAAGATGCTTATGGAATTTTCACGTCGTCCCCCTTTGCATACATAACCTCTGCACCTTGTAAAAAAAAATAAATATATATTATGTGAAGCGCGATTTTGCTGCCGTTTGCCTTCATTAATTAGCGTTATCACTGTAAATTTATTTCGACAAATAAGTAACGTGACGGCACATAGCTGTAGGGTTTCACTTTTTAGTGTTTTGATATAGGCGTATTTTAATAGAATATAAAATAAGCTCATTCGAAAATTAGTTTAAAAGTCATTTAAAATACGAAATGCAAAATTGAGTGACAACGTATGAAGTGAAGTATACAATACAGGCAACGAGACAGGTTCGTAAGCACCGTCATTTGAGTTAAAAATAATAATAATAAATAATAAAAAAAGACGCAATCAAGTTTAAAACGCAGTCAATTGTAGCTGAGGTCAGACTTAACTGTGTGGGTGCCCGGGGAACTAGAGAGCTTTAGGATACTAGAATGAACAGTTGGGTTAGTTGGTATGCGTTCATGATGAAAAACAGCGCGAAACACAAGGACACAACGCCTTGTCCTGTGTGTATTTCTCTCCTTTGTGTCCTTGTGTTTCACGCTGTTTTTTTTGTCATGGTTTAGGATGCCCTTTGGGCACCCTTAACCGCGGTTAAGTCTGGCCTCAGTCACACTTAACTGCGGTCAAGTGTGCCCGTGTAACTAGAATAATAGTCAACTCTAAATAGTCCCTGAACGCTATGCATATAACACGCCGTCATTTCGCCGATTTATCTCGTTAAAAACAAAACATTTCACAGTAATGCGAAAATAAAGAGGAAGATTTCATAGTAACGACCTCACATAGCCGAAACTTGACAGTGTGAGCTCACCATTTTATTAAGCAAACCCAGTTCCAACGCGATAGCATTGGAAGGGCGCTAGGCCACACTCGAAAATACAAATATAAAAAAGTAACAGCAAAAATTGTAACTACAAAAAATCTTAACAACACGGCCGGTTCAATGCCAGCTGTGCGCATGGGTACTTTCAATAAGTCCGACGCGTCTTATGAACCTCCAGTGAAGGGAGTCGCACAAGGGGAGGTAGGTATTCGCAACTCCAACGCCCTATAGATGGCGGGGCGGTATAGGGACAGGGTTAGATTCTCGAGGATTACCGGTGCGCCCGCTCGCTGCCGCTGGTCAGTGCGCTAAAAAGAACGTATTTATCTACAAATGCCAAGCGGTCAAAGCAGGAGCATATTACAGGTGACGGTAACTACGCTGTACGATAACTACACGTCTTTCAGCGAAGTGTGTGCCGCTGTGAATAGCCACCTTAAATCTTTTAGGACATCATTTACATTGCCGTCTAGCTGCACTCGCTGTAATCATTACTTTCCCGATTCACGTTAAAGACCCCTGGTTAAAAGTAATACCGCACTGGTCAAATATCTTATTTTGAGATAAGTCTGCTCTCACTGTCTAAATATCCAGACGGACCAATAATCCACCCGACGAGTATGGTCTGTGCCGTTTTCCCGTCGCAGTGGGCCAACTTTATCGCTTAGAGCGACTGCCTATTTATGTCATCACATTAGGCCCCTAGCAATTTTAGTGCATTTTGAGCATCTAAAAGCACCGTCGTATAAACGCCGCATCTTTTCATCCATTTATTTACAACTGCATGTAAAATGTTCAAGACTCTACAACAACAGGATAGAATAAGACAGTCTCAAGCTCTTGTGACAGCTTAACAATTGCTTTGCTGGCCAGATGAAGCTTGCAGCGAAGTCTAGCAATGATCTCCCCATGACGATTCTCAAGGCAGTTGGCAGTCGACGCGATCTCTGCAAATGGTTAATGCGGACAAATGGAACCGACGGTGAGTTACGAGAATGGTTTGATATCAAATCGAATGACTCTCTAAACTGGAAACACCAAGGATTTTTGGGTCATCATTCATATCTACCTGAGTTGCAAGATGCACCTTCTTCACTCGGGGCATCAAGTGACATGCCTATATCTATACAACCGTACTGTCAAAACTTCAATAATGCTGTTGTTGTTTTTGTTACAAGGCATGAAATTTGCAGCAATGTAGTCAACAACACAAAACTCGGATGACATACCATCCGAGGGCTTATATTCACACAAGAGTGTGCTTAAATTACGTTATGAGTCACCCGTACACTCGTGCTTCTAGTTTCGCATCCAAAGCTTCTCATGATATTGGTTTTTGCGCTTCATACGGAGCGAAACAATTTGAATGGAAAGCACTGCAATCGAATTCTTATTCAGAAGCAGCCGCTCTTCCAAGCATCGCTCGTTCCGAACGATGCTTGCGAGGCAACGAACGATACGCGGAAGACCAGTGAGATACACTCACCCCACAAAGCTTGCTTCCTGCATTGGGCTTGCCAAGTACTCCTCCTTCGCAGCAGCGTTCTTGCCTGATGGGAAGCGAAGTCCCTTTGCCGTTCTCTGACCTGCCGTTGCACCCGAAGGCACAGCAGGCAGGCACATAGGAGGCACGAAATAAGGAACGTTAGGATGCGATTTCCCGAAAATACCCGAGTCACGGCAGCAAGTGGCTGGGAAGCGATCCAGAGTGTTGCAGCAGAAGCTGGCCGGCCACAATGTGGCGGCTCATGGCGGCGATTCGAAACAGTGAGAATGATAGTGATGGCCCACACGCCTCACGTGACTGCTATCATCCAATGATGCCGCAAAAAATCAAAACATAGTCGGCTAGAGCGACTCTGGCACAGGATGCAATTTTGGTATGGTTCTTACCCCTGACGTCACTACAAAGGTGCATAAAAACTGCGGTGGAAGCCAAGTCATAGCATTCCTAAATGAACACCGTCAGAGTTGATAGTCTGACTTTGCTCTTATTTCCGTCGATAAGAGCCCAAATACTCCTGCTCAATACGTCATAGTGGGCGTTTGGCCAATCGTAGAGGGCCGATCCCAGCGACGCTTTTAGTTTCTCTGACTAACTACACGCTGTATAAATACCCCCACAACCCAATCTTTTTTAGAGCGCAGCTCTTAGGCGCCCGTTTCCGGCTAGAGCGGCGTCGCCGTCGGCGCAACCGCAGGTCACGCAAGGTCATGTGACCCCGAGGTCATGTGACCCCAGGTCACGGGACCTCCCCCCCACCCCGAGGTCAGTTCGCCCTGACGCTCGAGGTCACGTGACCCCCAGGTCATGTGACCCCAAAGGACATTGAAGGATGAGGGGAGGAGGAGGAGAAGGGGTATACCCTCCCTGAGTACCCTTCCCTCCTCCTCCTCAAGAGCTGCGCTCCAATTCGGCGTTACAGGAAGTTGTAAACGGCTTTCACTTTTTTAATTATTATTACGTAGGGGGTCGCTTTAGGCATAAATGTCTTATATGTATGCTGCAAGGCTTGCAATATGAATGAATTGAAGCAATGTTGTGTGATAGTGGTTGTCATGCAGCCACTTATGGTAGCGCACGTCGCCAATAGAACAGAAAGCTGTGGCGGCAGGTTACCTCGCCAGCCTTCTCGAGCGAAACAGATATTCACCGCGCCTGGTGGTCTAAAGATGAAGCCGTGAAATTTAATAGGTTCAAAACCACGTGGTAAAAATCGTCAATACCATTAGACAAGAAGAACCACGTTACTCTTTCGCTTTTCCCGTGGTTAGCCTCGCCCTTCGATCATCAGTGGGGGATCACGTTGCGCGCGTGCTTGACAGAAGATTCAAATGGGAAAAGAACTGAGGGCGCGCCAACGGCGACGCTCGACAAACAAGACACTTTAATGTTGACCAGTCACCAGACGGCACACATGCTTCGCGCATACATGAGGTCCCCGGGCTTGCAGTGGAAGGCCTTGGTGAAGTCCGGCATGTTGATGAGCGGCACGTTGCAGCGGTACTCGTGCGCGGCCAGCATGTCCTCGCGACCCCTCTCCCGCAGCAGGCGCAGGTTGACATTGGCGCAGAACAGCAGGCCCCGGTTGAGGAAGAAGAGCTGCTCTGGCGTATACGGCAGCCCCGCGAGAGCCTCGTCGTACCGGTCTCCTCCAAGATTCTTCACCAGGAGCCTGTAGGCGCGCAGGCTGACCTTGAGCCCCTCCGTATCGGCGGCCAGTTGCTCGCGACTCCACGTGTCGTTGTGGGCGGCCATCCCTGGCACCCTGGCGCTGGTGGTCTCCCACTGGTCCGCGTAGCAAGTCAGGCCCCTCCGCATCTCCTCGCGGAACTCGGAGGAGCACCAGTGGTTCTCGTTGCCAGCCTCGTCGTAGTTGCAGCCCTCCAAGTCGAAGGCGCCCAGGACCTGTCGCGCCACCAGGGAACCTAGGGCGCCGTAATTTAGAGCGACGGGACCTCCGTACGCGTATAATGGCACTGAGAGGACGGCCGGGTGGATCACCAGTCTGTTCTCGTCCGCGTAGTAGCGGACGTCCACTTCGGACACGCGGTAGTGGTACGTCTGGTCGTCCTGGTGGCGATCCTGCAATCCGCGCAGCATACGCGCGCTCTTGGCCTCCTTGATGCGCAGCCAGGTGGCCAGGTAGTGCTCGTTCAGGTCCGGAAGTTCGGAGTCCAGACCGCGGGCGAGCGTGCTGTTCCGCATCCACTGCGGGAAAGCTATGAGACCGCGCATCTTCTTCAGCTTGGTCAGAGCCTTAGCTTTGGTGCGCTCGTCCATCCAGCGCACGCGCCGCACCGTTTCCGTGGTCACCCAGAGCACGTGGTCCACGATGGCCTTCACGTCATACTGGGCTTGTCGACGGCGGCACCGTGTTGCTGCACGTAGAGCGCGCTGTACACCGTGGGCATCAGCTCTTCCGCCTCGCGCATGCACACGCGCCACAGATTCAGCTCGCCCGCCGGGTCGCCATCCGTGGTTCCTTGACGCTCGAGGGCGTGCTGGGCCTTGCGCAGGGACATCGCGGCCTTAGGCCCCAGCTGCTGAACCAGCAGCCAGCCCAGGTAGTACACCAGGCTCTGCAACAGTTCGGGCTTTCGGATAAGTCTCGCTGCGGCCACCACGTGGTCTGGATGGTCCAGAAGCACCGAATCAGACGGCGACAGCCGATGGCCCGGCGATAGCTGCGCGTTGACGGCGTCCAGCCACAGGGACCCGTCATCTACGAACGTCATGGCTTCCAAGTCTTTGAAGCTTAGCACTCGCCGGAAGTCTAAGCCTCGCTTGCGCGCGCTGCGCCGCACAGCGATCGCCTGGTCCTTGAGGTACTTCTCGCAGAGCGTGACGGCCGCTTCGATCTTCTCGGCTTGACCGGGGTCGCCCAGAAGCTCTCCCGCGAGAGCAGCCAGCTTGCGGAGCGCAGATTTTCTGGGCTCCCCCGCCGCATCCACTGTCCGATCTACGCCCAGGGAGGGCCCTCGGTCCACGGACACCAAGAGCTGCTCCTTGTCGTAGGGGCTGGGCCGGACGCCCAGGTAGATCAGCACGGGAATGTCCCACTGGAGGGAGAGACGCACTACCGTCCGCAGCAGGTCCAGCGACCGCGTACGGGACACCTGGAGCCACTGGAGCCCCACGAAGCCCATGAACTCCTTGAGGACCCGGATGCCGTCGGCGTCCGCTTTCTCGACGCGCACGCATGCCTGGTAGACGTAGGCGAGCCGGTGGAAGGCGTCCTGGCCCTCGCTGGAACTTGCGTAGAGATGAGGGCCTTCTTCTGCGACGCGACCACGTCGTCTGCGAGCTCCCGCATAACCACGCGGCGCAGCTCTCCGTCACGCGCCGGGTGGCTCTTGATCCATCCGTCGCACACGAAGCGGTAGAAATTCTGACAGGGCGCGATTCGCGAGTTTACACTCGTGGAAATGGCCTGGCCCAGCGCTGCGCACTCAAAGGACTTGCAGGCAGGATGGGCCTTGACGTAATCCACACGCGGAGGCCCTAGGGCTATGAAGGACGAGATGAGGAAGCTGGCCAGCACCACTGCCGTCACCACGAGCCGGGGGCGATTCAGGTCGCAGACAAGCTGGTGGATGCGCTCTGGACGCCCCTCCAGACGCATGGCGTTTCTTGGAATCATCTTCCTCCTCTTCTTCCCTGTCTCATGGGGTTCACCCGCTCTATGGGTCACCGCGCTGTGTGCAGGACATTGCGTCACCGTGGGGGCATCGAGTAGGCTAGCGCACACCAGCTCAGAGCAAGTGGAGCGAACGCTCGGGCTGCAGAACCCAGGGATCCTGGGTCCAATCCCCACCCCTGCCCGTTTTGATCTGGATCACCGTGATCTGGATGAGCATCGTAGCGGCGTGCGCTCGTGTATCACTACTGCGTGATGCACGTTAAAAACCCAGGCTATACTCGTTTCACCTTATGTTGTACCGCAGCGAAGGCTAGAAGCGCGAGCTCATAGAGTTGGCAGCTGCCCCTATTGCACGAGAGCTTGTGCCGCCAAGATGTGCCCCAGTGCAAGGAGCTCGCGCTTGTAGCCTTTCCTGCGGTACATCATAAGGTGAAATAGAGTATAGCAGATGTACTGCGCTGGCTAAATTTCTCTTCTACAGTGGGTAACAATGTCGCCATGTCCTGCTGTATAAACAAGTAACGACTAATTTGTTTTTGCTTTGCGTCACCGTGGCAATACGACCGACTGTGCCGATGGAGCTGACGCACGATGCAAGAATGTTTCTTGCATCGTCGGACGGGAGCAACAATTTTTCTACTTTCAATTAATACAGCTTAGAATTATTCCTTGACATTTATGACCTATGAAACACACGTTTCTTTTTCTTTTTTTTTCCTTTACGCAACGGCAGTTGCAGAAAAAAAAATCAGAGAAAAACGAACACCGTTTATCCCCTCAACTCACAGCCAGAAAAGGAGGTCACGTGAACTGCATGGAGTCGATTATATGCCGCCGATGTAACATAGCCACGTGGTGGGGTTGGCGGAGCAGAGGGCGCTCGCTGAGTTCCATGGATTGCTAAGGTTTGGCTACTCCCGTCTTCCAGCGATTGGGCACGAGCCACTACCCGAATGCATGTCGAGGCATTCAGTGTCACGAGCCAAAATCGAATGCCTACGCAGTCTTCGTGTCCACTGCATAAGCAGCATTTAAGTATCGTCCCAGCGGGGATCGCATAACGTGATGGCGCACTCCTGGGGGATCGCATTGTTGTCATTGCCCCCGCAGCTCCGTCATTAAGTTTTGCGAAGGAGAGACTGAAAGAAAAAGTACGTTTTTTGTTTTTGGAATTCTCCCGCGACGAAGACGCTTCTTATACTTCGTTTCAGCTTGGGTCCAGACGCAGCCGATGCTACAAGCACGAGCGTGTGGCCCTGAACAGTGCCTGTACTGCACGAGCGCGCGTGCTTGGCAGGGACGCTGGAAGCCCGGAGCTCGCGCTTGTAGCATCACCTGCGTATGGACCCAAGCTGAAACGAAGTATAGTCAGTGGGGTTGAGTTTGAATATTTTTAGAGCACGAGCTCATAACGTTGGCAGCTGCCCTTGGTGCACGAGAGCTTGTGCCGCCGAGGTGTGCCATAGAGCAAGGAGCTCGCGCTTGTAGCCTTTCCTGTGGTACAACACAAGCTGAAACAGAGTATAGTGCCAGTAAGCTGGTGTAAGTGAGAAACGTTCCTACCCAGTATCGTTGCACAGCCCCTTGAAGACAACTGGCGAACCACACTTGTAAACAAAAGAGATAAATCTCAGTCATACTCGAAGCACGTTCAAAGAAGCAGCAGAGAGAGTGGCTAATCATGTTGTATTACACCTGAGACTGCGGTGCATGAAATCGGAAGAACTTTCAGTAGAAGGAACAGACACAGAGACGTTCTCTGTGTCTGTTCCTTCTACTGAAAGTTCTTCCGATTTCATCCACCGCAGTCTCAGGTGTAATACAACATGATTCAGCTACCACCAGCTCGCCTGCACTCTCACCGTCTTTTCACTAAGAGAGAGTGGGTCCAGTTATGAGCCACTATACTCTATTTCACCTTATGATGTACCACAG
Organism: Ixodes ricinus; assembly: GCA_037355805.1. Classification (NCBI taxonomy): domain Eukaryota; kingdom Metazoa; phylum Arthropoda; class Arachnida; order Ixodida; family Ixodidae; genus Ixodes; species Ixodes ricinus. Next base: position 29,351 of record JAZHYW010057561.1, on the reverse strand, counting down.
GAAAGGCTACAAGCGCGAGCTCCTTGCTCTAGGGCACGTCTCGGCGGCACAAGCTCTCGTGCACTAATGGCGCGTTCACACTGGAAGCGGATCCGCGTTCGCGAAGCGGATCGCGCGTTCTCAGCCGCAAAGCGGCTGAGATTGAGCGGTTTGAGCGCGTTTTTGCCAACCGCTTCGGGACCGATTTCTCCCAACCTAGGGTGCCTACCGTGCAGGCACCCTATCCCAACCGCTTTCACGAACCGCGCAGCGTCAACCAATCGGAACGCGACGCTGACGTGACGTCGGTGTCTTTCAAAACAAGATGGCACCTGTCGCTGGCGAGGTGTCTAAAGGCGCTGTAGTCCTAGCGTTACAGCAGACAGATCAACGGAGAAAAGCGATGTTCACGTCCGTCACTTGAATCCGCCGTGAAAAGAATGGACTCGTAATCTTAACGGGCTTCGCACCGGTGATTTGGTTCAGGTAAGAGTTTGTTTATTATTCCGAATGCCACAGCCCGAAGCTCGCTGCCTTGCTATAGTCTCTGCCCGTAGAACGTCGGAACCCGCCCCTGATTGACCGAAATGTCAGCTTTTGTACCCACTAACATAGTCGCGTGAACTATTGAAAGCTTTCGACACCGTGCACGACCACCACGAGGGCCGACAGAGACGTCGTGAGCCTGATTGCTTAGCCAACGCAATACCGCGGAGCGGGCAGGGTACCTGCGCTAGCTCGACCCGTAACCAGTACTGCTACCAAAAGAAATAAAGGGAACATACTCAAGAAATAAAGTGTACGTACCAGACGATGCAGAGGTAATCCATACGGCGTTTATTTGAGCTTAATGTCAAACAAACAGTACACTCGATCGACGTTCGAGTGACAAGAGGAGAGTCCGCCACCAACGAAGCCACGACATAGCACCGAACACATTCCCCACACCAGAAAATGATAAGGGCGAACAACGAGGAGGAACACTGGCCCTCTTTCCCGAAAAGAAGGTCAGCTATTCATGCGGGAAGGGTCCACTTCGAAGAAAAAGTCGGGGCATCCTGTTCTGAGTCAGCAAGGCGCGCCTAGCTGGGCTTTTCTTGCGGGCGATGTCGAGGGAAGCACAAGCGAGTTTTGCGGGTCCATGTCTTTTTTTTCGCTGCCTGAACTCGTAATGCGTGCGAACATCCCGAATGGGTGCCAAAATGGCCAAAATAGGAAACTTTTGGCTTTGGATCGTGGATTAAAGTGGATTTCGGATTGTAAAACAAGGTTGCCAAACGCAACTCTCCAAAAATCACGCGTTATCGCCGAGAAACCTACAACCGCCTCTCGCCAACCGCCAACCGCCTCTGGGTGTGTCTGAACGGGGTCGCTCGCGAACCGCATCCGCAACCGCTTCGCAAAAGCTGATCCGCTTCCAGTGTGAATGCGCCATAAGGGCTGCTGCCAACGCTATGAGCTCGCGCTTCTAGCCTTCGCTGCGGTACAACATAAGGTGAAACGGAGTATAATTGAGCTACACTAGAGCCACTAAATAGACTTAGAGTATCGGCACTCTCTTCCCCGATATTTGTTGTGGGCACCGCCATCTTGGTGCTTAGAAAAGAGCAGACGCAACTGCCGATCGTCATAATTCAAAAGTGCGACTTCCTCATCATTAGATGCGGTGTTAGAAAACGCAAGTAATATTGCTTTGCTTTGTCGCGAACTGTTTAAACATTTGTGGAGGACGGAAAGGCGTTTTTTGTGATTTCAGATAAAGCTTTAGGTAACTGGCAACCATGATTTCAAGCCCCAGGGTGGGTCAGTGTCCTTGCTCTGAGGCGTAGCTCATTTAGTAGCTCTATATACATATATATCCACTCTTAGATCCTTGCCCCCGTAAATCACCGCACTGTGTGGGGTGTGTGTATGTTTATACAGCCTAGAACTTAGTCAGCCTCAACGGGCGACTTGTCTCTCAGCTATAGATGAGCAATTTAGGCACTGCGGTACAACCGCTAGCCTGGGGTCTTTTAACGTTCATCACGCAGGAGTGATACACGACCGCACGCCGGTACGATGCTCATCCAGGTCGAAACGGGCAGGGGCGGGGATTGAACACAGGATTTCTGGGTTCTGCAGCGCGAGCCTTTCACTCCACGTGCTCCGAGCTGGTGTGCGCTAGCCCACTCGGCCACCGATCCCCCATCGCACCGTGTGTGTGCAATGTCCAATGCGTCGCCGTGGTGACGATCGGCTGCGCTAAAAACGGCTAACCAACTACAAAAAAAAAAGCCGTATTTGAAGCACGTTTGAAGAAGCACCAGAGAAAGTGGATCTAGTTTTAGATCTTTGCCCCCTGTAATAACTTTATCCTATGCTTCATCTGCTTAAAAAAAGAATTAACAGAACGCACAACGCGGCAGGCTTATAAAGTCAAAGCCAACAAGGATGGGACACTAAAATATTTATTTTTGTCATTCAATAACTTTCGTTTCTCTCACTGATGGGTTTCCATTAGAAGAAATAAAGGAGTCAGCCCAGGGGCGCATTGCTATCGATACGATCAAGACGGCCATCAAGATCGCCAACTCAGGCCAAGGGAATCGTGGGAGCGTGTCCGCAGCCAGCCAGAAAGAAACATCAACAACTTCGCGACGTGACACGCCGACGCAGTCACGGATGTGCCTTCATAGGCTGCGGTGCACGACGGTTCTTATCGTAGCATGCTTGAGGTAAGCGCTGGCAGATGACTTGTGCAGCCGATGGTCTCTTCTGAACTGGGGCATGTCGCTGCAGCGGTCCATAAGCTCGCTCCAGGGCATGTGGGACGCCGGTTCGGAGGACCGCGTCATCTGCTGGGCGGGAGGGTTCCGATGTACAGGCCCAGTCCGGGACCTTGCTGGGATTGGTGCTAGCCTTCGCCAACGTCTTCTTCAATGCCTCCAGCTTCGTGCTGAAGAAGTACGCGCTGCGCAGGCTCCATCGCAGTAAGTCTATAGACACCCACGTCCTTTATCTATGGAGTGTTCGCCGGCGGTCATAGCTGAGTCCGCGGCTGCCGGTGGTGAGTTTCTAGCTCTTTTGCAACGTGCATTTCATACAATCAAGATTGCCAGACTTAGCAGCCGATAGATGAGAGCTGATTTTGAGCACGCGCAGTGCACAACCGCCGTTGGTCACGGCACACCGAAGTATATGGTGTCCAGTGAGTACCCCCCTATAGGGAGTATAGACCTTTCCGATGTTTACAAAATTAGAGTCCAGCGTGCGATGTTCACAGCCCAGCACGTGCGTGTTCGTCGCTTCGGAAAGCGAGCAAAGCACGCGCCATACGCGCGAACACTGAAAATGGCACCGGCCACGCTCTCTTTTGCAACAGGTCTATTCACTGGCGGACATATTGCTTTGTGCGCGACTGCTCTGAGCGCGTGCTGATGGCAAGCTACCACAGTTCTTTTGTAACGTGCATTCCGCACCATCAAAAGTGCCGGTCTTAGCAGCCTATTGATGTGAGCTTGTTCTGAGCGTGCGCTCTAAACAGCGCCCTCAAATATGGCGTCCAGTGAATATTCCCAATGCAGCTTTTCCACAAGGGCGCAGACATTTTGGATGTCATCACTTCTGGTATGCGGTAGAAACATCGTTTTGTTCTCTCCACGCCGCTGGAAGGTGCTTATGAAAAATGCGTGGTTGTCACACATTCTTGTTTTGCCTCACCTATAATTTGTCGCGTAATCCAAGTTAACATTTTTTTTTTTTGTCCGGCATATTAGATACGGAACCCACTGATTGAGAACGACAGGAAGCAGAAAACGTCGATCTTTACGTCAGTTTTGGGAAGCAAAGGCGATAATTCCACCATGATGATCATGATGAACCAACGTCACCTGCAAGTTCGAATTGTTCCACATGCGGCCGTCACATGTCGTCCTCGCCCCATACTGGAGGTCATTGCCGTTATTGCTGTTATTGCCGAGAAAACCGAATTTTGGGTTGCGAAATGCACGCTGCAGAAGGTTATGCCCGCTGAGCAACCAAGTCACCCCAATGGTCACTGATATGTGACGTCAATACAGGAAGACGTTTTATGTTTCCTTTGGCTCTCAGTGACGTGGGTTCCGTATCTGGTATGCGGAACGAAAAAATAATAAAACGTTTCAACCTGGAATATGCGAGAAAATATAGGTGAGGCAAAACGAAAATCTGTGACAATCACGCATTTTTCGTATATACGTTCCAGCGGCGGGGAGAAAACAACAACAAAAGAACCCGATGTTTTCACCGCATACCAGAAGTAACGACATTCAAGATGGCTGCACCCTTGTGGAAAAGGTGCAAGCGGGACGGCTGGCCGCCGTCATGTCTCTGCTCGTGCGAGCAAGCCTGTGCAATTGCGAGGCACGCCACAGCTACATCCACGCGCCGGGTACACGTGCTTTCACACACGGGGCACCAGCCGCACCAGCCGGGCCGCCGAACTCTTACACGCAGAAATATTTTACGCCCTTAAGGGTGTGGATCAACTTCTATTCTGGCTAACTCCCGGCTAATACTTTAAGGGTGTTACTTAACACCCTTAGGGTAATCGTCGCCATCTTGAATCGCGAGACTTCCAGTATGGGGGTAAACATATTTTTCCCTTGACACGCAACTGGGAGGTGTTCATGTTTTTGTCACGGTTGTCAATCCTTGTTTTGCCTCTTTTATATTTTTTAACTTGTTCCAAATTGTAATGTCTTTTTTTTTTTGTCGCCTATACCGGATGTATGGACAACGTAGCTTGATACAAGATTTCAAGAACGAGCTTTTGGCCGGTACCATTTTCATCGTTCGTGCGAATGGCGCGTGATTAGCTCGCTTTCCGAAGCGAAGAACACGCACGCGCGTGCTGGGCTGTAGAGATCGCACGCTGGGCTGGACGCCATATTTGAGTGCGCTGTTCATTGCGCATGCTGAGAACAGGGCTCACATTTATGGGCTGCTTAGACCAGCAGTCTTGATGTTGCGGAATGCACTTGCAAAAGAACTGTGGAAGCTCGCCTTCAGCACGCGATCAGCATTCTCGCACACAGATATATGGCCGCCAGCGAATTCTCCAGACCTTTTCATTGACTCTATAGTCCCCAGCCAAGTGTATCTGCCGCATCGGCGGTGCGGCTGCCTGTAGCATTGGCTCAAGAATTGTGCAAGCGACTAGACCTGGGCATTTGATCGATTAACTTGCCGATTAATCGATTAATGCTTTAATCGCGATTAATTATTTTAACCGGTTAATCGGTTACATTTTAGAGATCACACAAAAAATAAAAATTCGACGGTTTCACCACGCACACGTGGATGAGTACACCGGTATGAAGGCAAACCTTGGGAGAAATTTTGACCTGAAGTGAACTATAGGGGTGAGATTTGTAGTAACTCTAAACAAGTGGAGAAGGTTATAGATGTCTCGGCCGCTTTGAACACCGTGCGAGTGTCCGTTTAGAGCATCAGAGACTTTTGTGAACAATTTAAGGGAGTTCGCTATTGCCGTAGCCCATCAACGAACCACTTGGCCTCTGCGGTTGAAGTAATAATTGATGAGTTTGCCGGTCTTTCGACTGTTCTCAACCACACGCCAAGGTTGATTTAAAAATCCGAAATTGTACTGCGCCGTTTACTACTTATTCAGCAGAAACAAAACAACTCATTTTGACTTAATTAAAACCTATTATGCATGGGAATGAACGAAGCCGATCAATAGATTCATTAATCGATTAGAGGGGGCAATTAATCTTTTTTTTAAATTTCCGCTTAGCCCCACATGCGACCCCATTTAATACGTTGAAACACACGTGGTCGCCACTCGTTTTCAGTCTTGGACAAATTACTTTTAAAAAGTGATTAGTTACAGTTACAGATGGTTTGTCAAAAATGTATTTAAGTTACAGTTACAGTTACTTCAAATTAACGGGTTACAGTTACAGTTACTTCGTCATGTAACTTGGTTACTTTCAAAATACTTTTTTTATTTATTTTAGAGATGAAGGCATTGACGACAACACAAAATAACTACAATTTATATTTATTTTGGAACTCTCAGAAAACTCTCATTTCACTTTCCAAAATATATATTATTACCGTCGGACGACTTTAGGGATTTAAAGCGTTTGCTGCTTCCATACAAGACGAACTAAATAATACATTATTTAGTTGATGTTGTGACGCAGCACCAACTGGTCTTCAAAGATCACTTAACTTCCTTCCTTTGATGCTGAACACATCCCGCCCCTTGCTAAAGAGGCGTTCAACGGGTGCGCTGGACGGCAGGGCAGTATACAGACGTAAGAAAACTCTCGTAATGGTGGGAAAGCCGTTGAGGCTGGAGAGCGCTGTCGAGGTTTTAGCCTTCCATCGTTCCGTCTCCATGCCTAGCGGCATGGAGACGAGTTTAGAAACGAAAGTCGAAACTCACCCCGACGTGCTTGCGAAGGTTGGAGGAAAAGAACCTCCCGGCTGCGCATACTTTTTTTTTGCAGGGTTTGCAGCGAGCAGTGAAGCTATCGCCAAGGTCAAAGTGCAGTTCATAGCCGGGCCACGGTAACACCTGCCGTTCGTCACTAGTGACAGCCTCTCGCTTGAGCTATAACGGTTAATTGCCATCCGTTTTCCTTCTTTCTTGTGACGTTCTCTCTCTCCCTTCCTTTAAGAGCTCTCTTGTTCCCCTTTCTCAGCTGACAGGAGAGGGAGAACGAATGGGTACATTACAATAATAGGGAAGGGAGCAGAAGCCACTTTATTCGGAACTGAATAAAGTGGACAAGACCGTTAATACCAAACAAGGTAGAGAAAGAAGCGAACAAAAAAAGAGAAAGTCGTCTCGGAATGCGTTTCACTTTTCTTTTTAATTTCTTCTATGCAACGCAGAACAAAAGACTCGGCCGTGGACAGTGGCGTAACTAGGGGGGGGGGGAGGGGGGCAGGGCAGGGGGGTACAAGTGCCCCGGGCGCCACTTGGGAGGGGGCGCCGAGCCGAGTCCACCCAACATGTGCCCTATGGAAAAAAAAACGGCAGCGGGGCTACGCGAGGGGCGCGAAATTTCATTTGCCATGGGCGCCGTCACATCTGGTTACGCCACTGGCCGTGGATCACAGGCTCACGGCCCCTGAAAAAAAAGCAAGTCTGCCAGTGGAAACATCGTCTATGGCCCCGGTCAGACAATGTCTACTAACGGACATCGCTTTCGCAAAAAAAAAATGCTAGCCGCGATTGTTGCGGCATTGACGACAGACGCTCTCGTTCGACGTTAAACAGTTGACCGTTAGGTGCGCGCGCGTCGCGGGTCGCCTGTTTCCGTTAGGTGGCTCTGTTGCTTGGCTGAGGCCGAGAAGGGTGAAGACGGGGCGAGAGAGCCACGCGCACAAAATGGTTGAAATAAAGCAAATGCTAAATGCACTTTTCCATACAATGGAAAAGGAAAAAAACAGAACTAGAGAAGCGTCTGTAATCTGCGGCGGCACTTTGCTCCGCCGAAAAAGATGTTGAGTTCTTGTGTTGTTGTTTTTTTTGTCCCGCCTAATGTGGGGTTCAACCTCCGCACATGGTCGAACTCGCTGTAGTGTGCACAATGTGGAATCAATGTTTCGCGAAAAGTATGTATTTTTACAGATACTTTTAAGTTACTTCCTCAGAAAAGTATGTAGGTTATCATTACGCTTACTTTAAAAAAAAATGTATCGAGTTACAGTTGAAAGTAACCAAAGACAGTAACGAGCTACAGTATCACGATACAAATATCGCCATACAACTCAAGACTGCTCCTTTTGCGCTCGTGCCTCCCACAGCGCTGGTCATCCGCAATGCCGCTTTTCCGCGACGCAACAGTTCGAAAGGAGAAGACCAGCTTCCACTAAGCGGAGCTGGCGAGCTATCCCGTACGATAGTGTCAGATCCATGTCAGAGTCGGTCTTATATCTGGCGGCCATGACGTCAATCTGCGCTCGATCAGAGGCACCCGCCTTCTATTCAAGCCGGTTACAGTCAACGGCTTCCATGTTTCCGGGGGATCCTAAAACGATTCCGGCGATTCCAGTGTGGCCTCATCCAGTCAGCATTATTATTTTTCTTTTTTATTTCTTTCAGCTTTTTGACATAGGGAGTCGCAGGACGGAAATCATGATCAGACAAGACGATTTCAGATTCCACCTGGTTCGAGTTTTATCCGGAACGCAAGTTCGTCTGCTTCTTTTTGCAGGGCTTGTGGTGACGTCATAACGCCGAGCTCTGATTGGCCTCGGATAGATGGATAGTGGGTAGGCCTCAAGGTAGCTTGCATTCAGGCCTACTCACTATCTTTCTCATCGGAGCCAATCAGAGCTCGGCGTTCTGACGTCACCAAAAGTCCTGCAAAAGAAGCAGACGAACTTGCGCTCGGGATGGCACCCAGCGACGCCAAGACGAACGCGTACGTCTGACGCTTTGCGGCGTACTCTGTCTTATTTAGTGACTCTAACTCTGTCCAGTTTCAGCGTGTTTACCGCTTGGGGCAGGTCGGGAATCCACTAACGATGACGTCATGCGCAGGTCTTCTCCTTTAAGTGGGTTCAACGCGCGCTCAAAGCGTATGTCCAAAATATGACGGCCTCGGATAATCGACGCAAGCAGCACTGGAGGGCGCGCGTTTTCGAAAAGGTTGTACAGCTCTTGATCGCAGTGCGTGCACCCAACTGTCGAACCACCATGGTGGTTGAAATAGCCGCTCGCCGATGCGCAGGCGGAAGCGGCGGCCTCGGGGGTTTCGAGCTGGGCTGCCTGCTGGACCCGGTCTGGCTGCTGGGAGCAACGCTCGGTGGGTGCGTTGCCCCCCCGCGAATTCCCGCACCCGGCGCCCGTCGTGAGCAGGGCCGTGCGCAGGCAGTTCGGCGGACATGGCGCAGGGACTGGCCCTCCAGTTCACCTCCTCCACCGCGGTGGTCGCCATCGGCATGGCCAACGGGCTCGTCACGTGAGCAGTCTTTGCGCTCGCGTGATGCTGGGATTGGCCAACACCCAGTCACTGGAAGGATAAGAACGGCATGGCGTCTCTTTCCGGCCTCCAACACGTGCTCTGCCTTCCGACATGCTTTGGATGTGCGCACGTTCGAGGCTCACAAGACACCGAAGCGTGATCGAAGGAGCTCGCGCCAGTGGCAGGACACCTGAAAGACCCCCAGGCTCCCTTGGATCTTGCTAGTGACCCTAGAATAATCGAATTTTGTGAACAACCCCCTCAACCTCCATGAAACGCCATCACACTAGACGGCGAGCGTCGTACGACGCGTAGATTAGATGTAACTTCCGCCGAACGCTTCACTAGTGTCCAGTCTGAATGATAGCCGGTGATAGGGTGTGATATTACACGGTGTGCTACTAAGCGTAAGTGCGGTTTCAAGAGCACCTGGCTTGCCTCGTTGGCGCATAAAAATTCCACACATCAGAGAAGTCCTTCCAAGCGACAGTTGATTATCCACGGAGTACGGACTCGATGACGGACTCCGTCCTGACGAACAGGTTGGACGCACTGCATGCAGCGGCTCTTGTCGCAGGGCTCTGCTGACGGCGACGCTGCTGCACGAGCCCTCGTCGGTGCTCGTGGTCAGCTGCTGCCTGCTCACCATCGTGGGCACCCTGCTCATGGTGCTCGGGGTCCCCTCCGAGATGGAGCCCACCACGGCGCTCGAGCTCGAGCTCTACCTCGTACAAACAGGTGCCCCCAAGCTCTCGTGCACGTGCACCATGCCTCTGAGACCGTTAGAACTGTCTACAGGTTCCGTGTTTGCGGAACAATAACGAATAAGTTCTGAAAATTAACCCCTGAGGCTTTTTGATCAAAACCGAGGAAAACGGAAAAACCTCTAAATTGAACATTCCTTTGAATGTATATAAAAAAGAGAAGCGTTTCGGGAAGCAAATACTTTTGACTGCACAGCTTTATGCCGATGTTGACTCAAAAAACAGACCTAGACCTAGACGTTTGTCCGAATAAAACGACATTATTATAAGCAGCGCAAAAGGACGCGACAAAAGTAGAAGGAGCACACCGGGACAGACGCTGATGTCGTTCAACGACCAACTAGCCGAGCAATCCACCCTTTGAAATATTAAAACGCATTTTTATTTGAGTTGAATGAGCTATCCGCGACGCATGCTTCTTGCTTCGGAACCGCACCTCTTGCCTCGTTTTCTTTTTCTTGTCTGCACGGGGTCGTTTTCTAATTATTCAGGCCACGGGTATGCATAATTGAAAACGAGCGTGTTGTTGAGCAGACACGATTACTTGAAAGAAGTCCCGTTTCCGTCCCCATCCTCGATGTTTTATCCTTTCAGGTAGACATGTTCCCCGAACGTTGGGGCATTTCATGTCCCTATTTTCTTCGACAAAAAACCCCACTTTTTTTTTTCCGAAATTTGATATTTACACAGGAAAACGCCGAATGTTTGTGAGAAATTAAACCACGAAAAAACACCTCCCAATTCGCCGAAAAATATACCCCAAAAACACGAAACTTGAATAATAATTTAGCGTGTCCCTGCAGAGATCCAGCAATCATAATTCCATAGATTCCCGTAAAAAAAAAAAAAAAAAAAAAAAGTTTTGCGCATTGCTTATTTTGTTACGCGAAGTAGTCCTTACAATATTTGGTTGTCGGGAGAAGAAACGATGCTTTGGGCGTTTGAAACGCGTACCCTCTTAATAAGATAACGCGTGGCTAATTTTACACGCACATGTATGTTTATTCACCCCATAAAGAGGGAAATTAGTAAAGCTCCGCGAAAAGTCGAACTTAACTTATTGCGGTTTTTGAGATGAATACTTGTATAAACTCCAATGCAGAGCGCGAGTTCGACATGCTTCTTGCGCAGAGGTTGCAGTGACGTCAGAACGCCGAGCTCTGATTGGAAGGATAGTGGGTAGACGCAAAGGTTGGCTGCTCTCCACCCACTGCCTCCCCACCAATCAGAGCGAGCAAGAGCGTCGTCTGCTCCTCGCACAGGGTCTGCATGCCGTCCCTTGCGTCTGCAATCTTTCCAGTCAGAGCTCGGCGATCCGACATCACCGGACGCTCTGATCTCCTCCTCTCCCGCAGTTTCCCTACGTACAGAGCGAAACATAATCTGTACGCGGGAAACAGAGACTCCCTGCGTTCCATGGGGCTAGAACGTAGAGTAAGACTCTAACAAAAACAAGCAGATTGAGCATTTTATTGTAATCTGTATAAGGTATTGTCCAGCCGTAAATATAAACAGCACCCCCCCCCTTTGTTTTTCCTTTTTTTTTGTTTTTAGCGTCCTGCCTGCTTTGTTTTATTCAGAACCAATATTTCCAAAGATTTTCTTGCCATTGTGGCCGTAGCGGCACTGCTGACAACCAACATATCGATGGTGATATAATGCTCGTTCTACTCCGCCAACCGAGGTTCTTGTTGGGAACATGCAACGATATCGGGTTGGAATGTTCATGACTTTACAGAGGTGCTCCGGTCCTAGTCTTGCCCAAGTATACTCGCATGGACCGCCACTGATCCAGAAGCTTCTCAGTCGCGGTATAATTGCGAGGATAAAAAGGAACTATTTCTGAATTCAGTCTTGGCTTCGCAAAACTCGATGAGCGTAATTGCGGGTTCGAAAGCACCCGCCTGACGGCATTCGAGCGCGGCTCATGGATTGGACTAGAGAACTGCGTGAGCACTCGACTTCGGCTCGTAACAATCGATGCCTCGGCGGACACTCGGATAATGGCTCGTGTCCAAACACTGCGGTGATGAGAATAGCCGAAGTCTAACAATGCCTGGAGCTCAGCACGCGTTTTCTGCTTTGCTGACCCCACCACGTGGTTATGATTAACGTCGTCGGCATAGGATAGGCACCATGCCACGTGGCCGCTTGTTCTGGCTCCGAGTTGAGGGGAAGAACGATGCTCATATTTCTTGAATTTATTTGCCGACTGACATTGCTTAGACAGAAAAACTAAGGCACGTTTATTCGGTTATTAACGCTAGGGAGTGATTCTGAGTAGTGTTTAGGAAAAGTAGAAAAATCGTTTTATGGCCACTTCAAGGACACCTCTAAAGTTACTTCAGGCTGTCCATCTGGTCACCACGACACTATGGCAACCTAGCTGTCCCTTGTCACCGGCCCGACTGCAGCACGCCTTGCAATCAGGGCAGTTTGTTGCGCACCACCCTTGAGATAAAATATTCTGCACACTTGTCAGACCATAGCCTCCTCTATACTCACCAAGCCTGACTGTTCGACGACGGAGCCATAGAACGCCCGATCGCAAATTTGGAGCGCGAGGATCCGGTAGCAGAGAGCATTTCTCGGGGAATCTGGTATTCAGCGCAGAGCTTTTGCAGCGGCGAGGACCCGAAACATGGTTTTCAAACCCGACGAGAAAAAAGCGGTAGCGCGAGGAACGCGAGGAGCACGAGCGGACATTCCATCGCTCGGGACAAGTGTGTTTCGGCGTTTCGCCGCAGCGGGGCGCCCGTTACATGACTCTCCTCTAATCCGTTGTCTGCCGCTCTACCTTCTTCACTTTCGGCGGCCGCGTCTCGTGACGATCTGTCAGGCTTTGTCAGTATAGAGGAGGCTATGGTCAGACGGACTGGCATTTCCACCCCGTTTTGCAAAGAGATCTGACGTCACGAGCGAAGCATTGACCAGATATATTTTGTTAACCTAACAGTTTCCATTTCACCCAAGACTGAACATTTCTTCCTAAGAAAGCTGTGTATGTAGTTATTTCTTTTTTCGTTAAAAGATTGTTGTTGGGAGGCTTAAGAGAAAGAGAGGGAAGGGGGGGGGGGAACACCCTTTCCTCGTGTTATTTATTTATTTGTTTATTTATTTTTAATTTGCTCCTGACGGACGTTGTACAGGTTTCTTGGTGTACGCCCTGCTGGTCGGCGTGGTTCTGGTGCTCGCTGCTGGGCTGGTGTCGCAGGGCGGTGGCCGTCGCTGTATCCTGCTCAACATCTGCGTGAGCGCCTGGGCCTCGGTGCCGTACACGATCGCCGTCAAGGCCATCGTCATGACCGTCTCGGAGGTCGGGCGACTCGTGTCCCTGCGCACGGCCGCCTGGTTCGTCGTGGTGCTCGTCTCCTTCCTCGCACACGTCATCTTCCTCAACAAAGTACGAGCGTGTGAAATGTGGCCAGATTGTGGCGCCGAACGACCTCGCATTACCTCAGGCATTCCTTTTGATGAGCGCTGGTTCCGAGTCCATATTCCTGGAGCCCGTGACGTTGGAACAAGAAGGGCAGGGGGTGGGGCCATCGTCCCACCAGACACTAAAGGGCCTATTATGTTCGTGCGCTTCGTCCTACGTCACCGCAATATCTTTGGCTGCTTATCGATAATAAGACGCGTGGAACACTCCTCATGCCCTTACCTACCTCTACAAGTAACTATGATAAACTATTGAGCCGAAGGAGAGGGCCATCCCGCCATGTCCCTTTCGACGCCCAAGAGCCGGGAAGCATTTGGCGCGGCCTCAGTCGCAGTTAAATGGTCTCGCTGTAATTTAAGACCCCCTCCGCCTCTTGAATCGACGACCCGACGGAGCCAATCAATAAGCAGCACCAACAGTGCATTGCCACGGCCCTCGTCTTTGTGGGTTTATCCCGCTAAACCAATCACGCGCCAAAGAGCGCAGGATCGTGGCGCATTCACACTATGCCTGATCGCAAATAAGGCGATGAGCACTTTCGGCGCTGCCTGATTGGCTACATCGGATCGTCGGCTGCGGTCGAGTGAAACGGAGTATGCACGGGCACGCTCTGGGTAATTGCGCAGGTGGGCTGGTTGTCCCTAATCTAAAAGAAAAAAATCAGATTAGGGACAACACAACACAGTGTCTTTTCCCATTAAAATTTCAGTTTTTTTTTATCTGTGTTTGTTTTTGTTTTTTTCTGGACTGCCAGTCACTAATACCGCCTAGAAGAAAAGGCCTACGTGTGACGTCATCGTTAGTGGATACCCGACCCGCCCCAAGCGGCAAACACGCTGAGGCCCGACTAGAGCCGCCGCAAAGCTGCAGACGCATCCGTCATGGCGTCGCCGTGCTAACGTCGCGCTCGTTGCGAGAGGCTGCAAGCATACCTCGGCAAACCTCACTCATGAGGGCCCTCACTCACCCTCATCTTCACAGGTGAGTGAGTTTCTGGACCAGAAATATTCACGAGTGTGAGGGTGAGTGAGGGCCGTGAGGGCTGTGAGGACCGCGAGTGCGTGAGGGCCGTGAGTGCTGTGAGTGCGTGAGGGGTGTGAGGGCCATGAGTGCGTGAGGGGCGTGAGGGCGGTGAGTGGCGTGAGGGCCATGGGTGCGTGAGGGTGGTGAGGGGTGTGAGGGCCATGAGTGCGTGAGGGGCGGTGAGTGTGTGAGTGCCATGAGTGCGTGAGGGCGGTGAGTGCATGAGGGGTGTGAGGGCCATGAGTGCGTCAGGGGCGTGAGGGCGGTGAGTGCGAGAGGCCCCTTTCAGACGGAGCAACTTTCTCAGCAATTTTGGTATTGCTGGCGGGTTGTTCTCTACCTTTCCCTAGATCGACACGAATTGCTGAGATCGGGTCCGGCTCGAAACAAGCGAGCAACTCGGAGCAATTTGAAGACGTTTGAAGCGGCTGCTGCCAATCAGGAACGCGATATTTTCAAGTGATACCTCGTGCCGGTGATGATGACAACAGAAGACTTGGTTCTGGTTTTGAAATTGATCGTTTTTGGAAATAAACTGTTTCAGAAAGATGCATTAGTATTCTCAACGAAATTTAAATTCATAAAAACACGTTTTTCTCGCGTAATTGTGTGTCTAAATAGTGCAAGAAAAATATAATTTCATGATGATGATGGCAAATTGCAGCAATTGGTTGCTGCGTGTGAACGCGGGCGGCCCGTGTTGCTAGTGTTGCGACGTCAAGTTTCTGGGCGAAACTGCCCCATCTGAAGCGGGCCTGAGTGGCGTGAGGGCCATGAGTGCGTGAGGGGCGTAAGGGGTATGAGTGCGTGAGGGCCGTGAGTGCGTGAGGGGTGTGAGGACCATGAGTGCGTGAGGGCGGTGAGTGGCGTGAGGGCCATGAGTACGTGAGGGGTGTGAGGGTGGTGAGGGCGGTAAGTGGCGTGAGGGCTGTGAGGGCCATGAGTGAGGGGCGTGAGGGCGCTGCGGGCGTGAGGGCCGTGAGTGTGAGGTGACCGTGAGGTTCAGTGAGGATGAGTGAAGGGCTGAAGGTGAGTGTGACTGTGAGCATGAGGATGAGTGAGGGGCTGAAGGTGAGTGTAGCTGTGAGGGGCTTAGGTGAGTGTGGCGGTGAAGGTGAGTGAGGGGCTTAGGTGAGTGTGGCGGTGAAGGTGAGTGAGGGCGACCTAAAATGCCGACCTTTGGCTGCAAGACGCGCTGGCGACAGTGCTCACGTAAGCTAGGCGGCGCTGCTTGGGTTCACTAGTGGTGACGTTTAGGGGTAGGAAGGCGCATGGTCTTGTCTTCTAGTCTTGCTGTCATCCCTCGTTGACCCTTGATCCGGACGATGCAGAGCCTGGAGCACTTCGACCCGGTGCGCATCTCGCAGCTGTCATCCTGTCTGCTGCAGCTGAGCATGACGGCCACCATGATGCTGCTGTCCCGGTCCTGGCAAGAGGCCACGCCGTACCACGCGCTGCTCCTGCTCCTGGCCGTCGGAGACGTGGCCTTTGCGCTCCTCGGATTCGTGCTCTTTCAGGCAGGTCCGCTCCTCGATCGCGCCGGCGACTGCTGAAGACGTCGCTGCACGCAGGAGGACCAGCAGCGCTCGGACGCCGCGGTCCGTGTCGCTCTGCGGCTGCTCTTCACCTCTAACCGGCTCGGGAGGACACCTCGGCCTAAGGACGAACTGGGCTCCCGCCCGGTCCGCAAGAGGCGCAGGAGCCAATGAGTCGCTTGGGGCGGCTTGCTTTCAAGTTGTGCCTCGAAGTCTCTTAACATGCGTCCTTATCCATATATCCTTCCCTGCCGGCGGAATATTCTCCCGGTGTTTCGAACAGAGTCCCTTCTCCAGCAACTGTTCTGTCTCTTAAAAATCTCGTCTGCGCGAAACGTTGCGGCCTTTGCATAGAGGAGCTTGTATATTCATCGCATCTTTTGACCCTTCTTTCGTTTGGTGCATTCGATGAACCAATTGCCCGCGCATCCCTATAGATTAACTGGGTCAGTGTTTTGACAACAACCACCTGTCCACAAAGGAAAAAAAAATACAAGAAGATCCATTGGTGGATTCTTAGGGAATGCGTTAGTATTATGCTCGGGAAATGCCACACACGTCCCCCTTTAGGAATCGCTAACGCTGACCCCTTCATTTTTCTGTTTGGGCTTTCTCCTTGCTTCCTCTATTTTCTGCTGCCTCTTTTTGGCCTCGTTACGGGGTTAGTGTTATCGATTCCCAAAGGGGAGCATGTGAGCAGGGATTTCCCTAGACCCCCCTAGTTGTCCTGGACACCCTCCCCCCCTTGAATCTAAAAAAAAAACGAAAAAAATAAAATTCTTTTTTTCAGATTAAGTAGAAAACACCACCTCTCAGGTATATATATAGAGAAAGGGAAACATACATTACGGGTATGAGCATTTGGTTAATAGACGTCTGTAATTTAGCTAGTGGACTAAAAAAGAAACAGTTTTATATTTTATCTAGCCTCGCATCGCCTCCCCCCCCCCCCCCCCCCGAGCCATTGGGACACCCCCCCTTGATTAGAATCCTGGGGAAACCCCTGCATGTGAACACAGACAGCATTTTCCAAGGGTCATGCTAACGCATTCTTTAAGAATCCGCCAATGAATTTTCCCGTAATTTTTTCCACCCCTTTACTGTACTCTGCCTGTCAGAGTACTGTCGACGCTCTTGGATACGGTCATCCCTATCACTCGTGGAAAGAACCACATCCATATCACTCGTGGAAGGAACCGCATTCATATCACTCATGGAGGGAACCGCATCCATCGTTTTAACTACACACACACACATCACAGCCCACGCACCGCTACTACGGAAACCCAGAGCGAAGAACAACCGGCGACGGTAGAACGGCAACTGAGCACGCCCGCATTCCACCGCGCCGCGGCGTCGGCCTCCTCTCTGGCTCTGTGCCAGCTGTGCGCGTGACTTGACGAAAACGAAAGGGCTCGTTCTGACGAAAACCCCGGCGGTGTCTGTCAGTTTGTCAGCGCCGGAAGAGAGGGAGAGGTTGACGCGTGCTGACGTCAGCGCTTCGGACCAATGGGAGCGTCGCACGCGTCACCCTCTCCCCTCCTCCTCCCTCTTTCCCCGGCGCTGACAAACGAAAGACACCGCCGGGTTTTCGTCAAAACGAGCGTTCTAATGCTGATGCATTAAAAGAAATGACTGTGGCAGGGTGCAGAATCTGCGCCGTGTTACGAAAACGTGATTTTGAAAGGAAACAATGAAGTGCCTATATTATTGTCGTTTTATTTATTGAATATGCGGCTTCTAGTGCAAAGTGCCCATCGTTCTTGTCAGAAAATAAAACAGACCGGTTTTGTCTCAGTTCGCCTGACGCCTCAATTTGCTGAAGCCCGAGTTCAGAAGAGTTTAAATTTGGTTGAAAGTTTCATTTTGGCTCGGCTGAACCTTTCAGTTTGGAAGCTTCGCATAGATAGGACGCTTCAGTTTCGGAGAAACGCGAAAATTTCGGTCCTTAAGAGTTCAAACGCAGCCGTCTGGAATTCGCGAAATTGGATGGCCGCGATTATGTCCTCTGTGACCGATTCGCGAAAAATAGGGGCCGCGAAAAGGGAGGGTTTTACAGTATATCAGTTAGACTGCGCGCCATTATGTGTAAATGTGTGTCTATAGAAATGTTAGTTAAAACTGAAGATGTAATTTTTTTCTTCAAATCTGCGTTTTGCGATTGAATGTAAGTGCACTCTTTGCGTCGAAACAGTTATATTCAAGAGCAGTTTGACGCGTGTGAGAGTCCGACTTTCCTGGTAACAAAAAGCTATTTCAAGATCGGTATTTGGAAATTTCCAAATATTGTCACAGACAACAGCCAGGCGTTATTATTTTCTGAGATATCAATATGATATCTGAATATGAATGACAGGCGTTATTATTTCCTTATATAATATGAGGCATACATCGCAGCGTTAAATCAACCCCTGTCGCATTTAAGAAAAACAGCTGGGAAGCTCCTCCCACCAAGCCCTCCACTCTTTCCACTTAGCAGAGCGAACGGCGGGGAGCAGGCGAGGCGAGGGGGGACTCGCCTCCTCTCCGGCGTTTGATCTGGCCTGCTTGAACGTAACCTATGCGGCGCTGCATCAGCGCGGAGTTACTAGCGCCAAGTCAGTCTGGTCCAGATTGCTACGAACAGAGCTATACTGACAGGGTTGCTTAACAGCAGAGACGATCTAAAACAAGGAGACGTCGTCTAGTTGAGTACGTCCCCACATCTCCGCGGCAGTGTTCGCGACATACAACGTTGCCGAGGGTTGGTTCGATAAAACTGTCGTGTCAATGATCGCTACACCGTCTCTCTCGAACATATAGAGGAGACACAGGTACCAGTTTCCAAAGTAAGAGTACCGTGGGAGGGTCAGCAGAATTCGCTGCATAAGTTGAGTTTCAAATTTTAAAATTGGTTGACATAATAACAGGCTGAAGTTGAGCTAGTTGGTACATAATGCAAAAGTAAACGGTCAGCTAGAACGATAGGGACAAAACACAGACAGGGAGAAACAGAGACATACACACCGCTGACTATCAACTGAGACTTTATACTTCTTCTTCATCACTTTGACCCAAAGATTCACACCTAAAGTAATGCCAATAAATCACCCTAAATCCTTACATTACACTACTAAATTCAAATTAATTAAATTAAATTAAATTATTAAATTTGGTCACTAACACCTCCCGGACCCAACCCACAAACCACCGCCGACACATATCCCTCTTATTCCCTTTCACGGGGCCGTGCCACATTGCAAAAACTGCCTTTCTCTGCTGACCGTGATGGAGGGCATGCTCACGCAGTCATCGGTGCTTTCCTCGATGGCCAGGGCCTCGAAAATCTCGCGTGCAAAGGCATTTCCGTGTCTTTTAATAATGGAAACGCTGCTAAAACTTCTCCGAAAAACTTTTCCATTATTAAAAGACACAGAAATGTTTATTTATGATATTTATTTTGATTTATCATAACTCAAAATTTCTGGTGTTGATCTGGCTGCTAAAAATGGGAACAGACCCGCGACATCCTTTTGAACTAAGGCAGGGTTCACAGAGACCGTCCTTGAGCCAGTGACGCCTCTCTATGTCGGCTGAAACAGAGTAGAGGGAAAACAAAAATAAGGTGTCGCTTCACTTTTTTGTCGTTCGTAATCCGCAGAACGGCGCCCTCGTCTGCTGCTCGACCTCTTTTTGTGGAAACGAAACCATCCTTCTACGATAGACCAAACATACGAAATAACCGACGAATACAAAAAAATGCAGAAGTCGCAGCGCTGCCTTACCAGAAAGCACTTCTTCACGCGCGGAAACAAATCGGCAGATGAAAGGAGAACAAAGCGCGTGATGGAGAATGACCAAGCAGTTAAAACCATTGAATCCCATTGAAAATTGTAATTAGAACCAATCGGAAACACGTGTGTCATTAGGATTGGGTCGAACCTATCGCTCATTTCAATTGTTTGTAAATTTAATGAATCCTCATCAAAACTTGGAATCAATGAACTCCAATTGGCACTGAGCCAACCAGTTGGTTATTCCAATATGTTGCGGTTTTCTAACGGGTTATGTCAACTGGAATCATTTGTAGAATGTTAGATAATTGGTCACTTCAATCGGGTCGCATATCTCTTAGTCCCAATCGAATCTCGCCAGCTGCAACTGCAAATTCAGTTTTCCTCTGCCCTGTGACGGAGGCAGAGATAACGATCGCTCCTCCAGAATTTAAGTAATAACAGCGGCCGGATCAGATGCTATAAAAGCGGCACCGATTAAAGCAATCACGCACTTTATAAGCTCCCCTCTCGAACATATCTGTAACACATCGTTATTGACTGGTATATTTCCGGAAAAAAATGAAACTTGCCAGAGTTTGTGTTATACATAAAGGTGGTCCACGCAACAATATAAATAACTATAGGCCAATTTTTGTGCTACCTTTATTCTCAAAAATTCTAGAGCAGGTAATCAACGTTAGGCGCGGTCAGCTTTCTGTGGCAATGCAGCCAATGCTAGGGGAGAGGGTGCGCCAACCGCTGTCGACGCGCTTTCCTCCTCTCTTCAGATTGCCACAGGAAGTTGACCGCGAGTATAGTTACCTTGAAAAAAATAACATAATTGTGAAGCTACAGTATGGCTTCCAGAAAAACATATCCACGGAAAACGCCTTGCTATGTATCAAAGATAAGCTAATTAATAGTTTTGAAAATCAATTATATACCGTAAGAATTTCTTTTTTTATTTTCGCAAGGCATTTGATTTGATTAAACATGACATTCCTGTAAAGAAGCTGACGCACTATGGCATAAGGGGCATAACTTGGAACTTAATTCATAGCTATTTATCTGGACGATCACAATATGTAAAAATTCAATGAGTACATGAATTGCAACTAATGAAAATAAATTACGGTGTGTCTCAGGGGTCAATTTTGGGACCATTACTTTTTCTGTTGTACATAAATGACATAGTAAACATTCCGCGAACTCCAGATGTTATACTTTATGCAGACGACACTAATGTGTTTTTTTACTGATAAGGATCTCAGTGTAATAGAAGGTTTATCAAACATTTGGTAACGCAAACTTGCGCTGTGGCTAGAGTCTAGTCAGTAAGAATTGAATATTAACAAAACAAAATATGTTATTTTCAACCCTGTGCTGTGCATAAGCAACTCTAGTAATTTCTCGGTACAATCTAGAAACTCAGAATTAGAAAAAGTGTCCTCCCTAAAATTTTTAGGTGTCTGGTTCGAAGAAACTTTAAGCTGGACAGATCACATCAATCATATTCGCTCTAGCATATCCAGATCTATTGGAATCTTGCATAAACTTAAACATCTCCTTCCCTGTTGGCTTAACTCTATTAGAGTCATATACAATCTCATTTACATTATTGCTTACTAGTTTGGGGAACCACAACAAAAACAAATCTAGACAAACTGTTAAAACTACAAAAAAAAACTGCTAGTTGCATCGAAAACTTTCACTATTACCGATCATTCAGCCCCATATTTCGTAAAATGTCGAATTTTAGATATCCATCAGCTCTCGATTTTAAAACTAGCGATGATAATCTACCGCGAGTACAGCAGTGACCAAAATGAATTTTGTGAGATCTACCACCCTAAAACAACACAATATAATCTAAGAAATGAAATATGCACAAAGCCCAATCCCAAGCTCTAGCGTATAAAACACCACAGCCTTTGAACGGTCATCCAAGTGTTTTTGAATTATTGAGGAATGCTACTTCCTTTATTGCCTTCAAAAGTAACATGAAACGTTATATTTCACAATAGTCAATAGCGTTTTGGTTATGTATTTGGGAATTGAATAGCGTATTATCAGCCACCGTTATTTGTGTTAATTCGCTTGAAAGCTCCTAGCTCCTGCCAAGTTGTACTTTGCTCCTGGTGTGGCTTAATAATTCACTATTCTGTAGAAGGATTGTTTCGTGCCTACTTCGCACAGTTACATTGTTTGATAAGATTTATTGTCGTTTTTACTTGTGTTCATTTCTAAGCTTGATTCTCTGCTGAGCAATATGTGTAGGGTGGTGGGGCCCCGTCAGGTAAATCTGTTTACCTTTTGCCCCTCCACCTGAGGCTCAAGGAGTCCAAATAAAGATTATTATTATTATTAATCACCAGTGATGGTTGACATCTTCTGATAACCGCATAATTTACCAATAGACCTATTGCTATATAACCCAACCATAAAAGAGAATGCTGGGAATGTATTTCTACGCGCCGCACGCGCTCGTCTTCCCCGCATAAAAGATTCGAAGTAAATAACCAAAACAAGGCATTGAACGGCGCGTGTTAGATGGAATTTGTTTTAGACTTTTGCTTTCGAACAGTTACTACTGCAGATGCCAGCACGTGCAGCGCGCGTAAGTACACCCGCAGCATGCTCCTTCGTAGTTGGGTAATTTGGGCAAAAGATATATTCGTTCTTTCAATCGTAAAAAGTTCGTCCCATTGGCCGTTCGAATAACTAATCCATTATCTGTATGAAAGTAAGTATACTGAAATTCGCACCCCAATTTACAAACAATTAGTTTGGCTTGAAATACGCGCTAGAGAGCTGCTCAACGCTTGCGCGTATTTCTACTCAAACATACCGCAGTTTTTTCCCCTCGCACAGTTTCTGAGTAAAATTCGCTTCCGGAGGCTATTTTTCAAACATCATCTATTTTCAATCAGGCTATAGAATATATCAGCATTGGTCTTTTCTCTCTCTCTCTCTCTCTCTCTCTCCCTCTATCTATATATATATATATATATATATATATATATATATATATATATATATATATATATATATATATATATATATATATATATATATATATATATATATATATATATATATATGCGCGAGTGAGTTATACGGCCCGGGGGACAGAATATAGGAGGCTAATCGTCGTCGTCTAATTAGTTAAAGTTCGTTAATGATACTTTTTAATTAATGAAAATAGACATATAGTTCCAATTAGGAACTTGCTCAGCGTCATCGAAGACCACTGAATCAGTAATTTTAAGAAAGACTTTGAGCGCGTGAGAAGCGTAGTAGTGCACTAAAATTAGCACTCGTGGAACACGTACAAAGCTAGCGGTTGCGATAAGGCGCCCGCGCAATTTTTCCGTCTCTTATCTAGCCCCAGCCTTGTCCCTATATGTATATGTATGTGTATGTATGTGTATGTATGTATATATATATATATATATATATATATATATATATATATATATATATGGGTGGTTCATCTCAAATCGTGCAGGCAAAAAGGGTCGAATTCTTAATTTCGCTGAAAAAAATATATGTTATGGCGTCGTCTCTAAAAACGCAGTAGCCACAAACCGCAAGTTCGTCGGATTTTTTGTTCTCTTTGTTTTGGCCGCAGCGGAAAGCAGTGTGGCTAATCTTTGCGATAAGTCGGCTAGTTAGTTGCAATTCGTTAATTACCTTTTTAATGAGTGAAAATAAACATATGGTTCCAATTGGAAACTTAGAGAGCGTCATCGAAAACCACTAAATCAACTCTTTTTAGAACGACTTGAAGCTCGTGCGAAATTCGATCGAGGGCACGTCCAAAGTTACCACTCGTGAAGCAGGCGCAAAGCTAGCGGTGGCGGAAAGCGATGATGATCTAATCATCCGCCTTTCGCCAGTGCTAGCTTTAAAGCTGTAAAATGCAGCGCGTGCCCTCTAACGCACTACAATTTTGTTTAGTGTTTTCGATGATGCTCAGCAAGTTTCCAAATGAAACCCTGCCCTTAAACTCAATATTTAAAATATTAATTACGCGAAAATAATTAACAGCTTAATTATCCCGTACTTTAATCATTTTCCTAGATAGGCCTAGCCTTAAACCACAACGACACAAGCCTTTTTTTTTTTTTTTTTTATGATGCGTAGCTTTTTTGCAATATCGAACTTGTACAGCTTTCAGTGCAATATACCATATACAGGGCGTCACAAAAGAAAATTTACACGGTCTTTTTTACTGCAAAAATAAACTAGGCATCGCCGAACGCTTATTCTCCGCCCAAAGGTATATGGCGCTAGAGTCACAACAGATGCCCAAAGTTTCAGCCCGATCGATTACTTATTCAAAAGTTATAAGTGATTTCCCTGAAAATTTTCAATGGGAAAATGGAGCCCATTTTTGCCGCGTTTTCGGTTCTGGTGTCAAACTCCGTCGGCCGCCATTTTCCCATTGACATTTTCAGAAAATCACTTATAACTTTTGATTAAGTTATCGGATGCTGAAAACTTTGGCATCTGGTTGTGACCTCTGGGCTACCTTTGGGCGGAAAATGAGCGCAGCGACGCCTAGTTTATTTTGCGGTATAGAAGCCGTATAAATTTTCTTTTGTGACACCATGTATATATCTTTTTACTATATTTGTTGAGTAAGATTATTTTGTTTCGTTGTCTTGTATTTTCTGCTATTGTGTATTTACATGCCTTTTCATGTGTTTATATATTTGCCCCTCCTGCTTGGGCCAGAGAACTGACCCTGCAGTATTGTGAAATTTAAAAAAAAAAAAGATACAAATAATAATAAAAAAATGAAACGAACCGAACAATAAAATAAGCGCGGGATAAACACAACACACTCAAAATACAGCTGCAAAGTTAGGCTCGGTCAGTATTAACGCGTCAGTTCGCTCCAATTAAAAAAAGAAAAGAAAAAAGAAATCTATATACTTCTTTTTTTTCTTCTTTTATTTCACTATTTGAGTTGTTGACGGAAACTAAACGACACTAATTTTCGCAAAAGCCTAGTAACCAAAACCTAGTGCAATAATAAAGAGCGTAGTAATTATAACTGCAGTAATTTGATAGGAGAAACAAAATTCGATGAAACGTCGTCAGGCCATTCGATGAGATGGTGTTCGATGAAACGGCATTCGATGAAATGTCCACTGTTCAAAAATAAGACGACGTTTCATCGAATGACGACCATAGCTTCTCGCAAACCGCAATATATCGTGCATAAAAAAAAAAAGAATAAACAAGGAGTAAAAGCACAGAGTTGCCCCCTCAGCTGGAGAGCGGCGGACGGGGAGCCGGTCACGTCGATCAAGCATCACCGAGCATCCGAACAGCTCAACGCCACGGCGTTCAAGCTCTCTTTAGGGACTTTTCGTAGATCGCGTTTCACCCTCCGCTAAGCCCTCCGCAACGTAAAAGTCGCTTTACTGCTCATGCGCGCTGATGGCCTTGACTGTAGGAGTTCCGGGTATCGTAGCGGGTTGCGGAGAGCGTTGCGGGACGGCGAGAACGATCCACGAAAACTCCCTTTTGTTTTGGAGTGTTTTCCGTCCGCTAATATAATCTAAGGCACCAAATGAGTCGTGAAAGCGCTTTTTTGTCTTTATGTATGTTTTCCCCGTGACGTCTAGCCTTTGCTTGCGCTCTGACCAAGAGAATGAATCAAAGTGCAGTAAAACATCTACCGGGTGTTTTGGGAGAAATCCGAACCCGGCTTTCTGCACCGCAAAAATATGCTCAAACATCGCGCGAGATCTCTCAGAAACTCCCGTCAGAACGTAGCCCCAGCCGTTCGAGCAAGATGCCAAAGTTTACAGCACTTCAACCTTTTGCTTAACTCAAAAAAATATGCTATGATGTTTTTTTGTGTTTTTTTTAATTTTGAATGGGAAAATGGGGCTTGTTTCGGCTGCCGAAACGACTTGACCGTCAGGTATGAACATGCCAGCGCCCCCCCCCCCCCCCTTTTTCAAAAAAAAAAAGAAAAAGAGGGGCATGTTCGCGTAGAAGCTGTTTAGTGCCTGCGCTGCTGACCCCTGTCCATATGTATTAATTTCTGGCCCAACTCGTCTAAAACGTAGTTCAATCAATCAATCAATCAGTCAATCAATCAGTTTATTTGCGTCGGTACGCAGAGGCACTGGAGGCGTAAACAAAATGTCGACAGATGTCGGCTTACGATGAGGTGAACGAAAACCAATAATTTTTTGAATGGCAACTTATCGAAGGACGATTGGTCGAATAGGCCAATTGATAGTAGGATAGCTAGTCGAAGGGCAATATGTCGGAGAAGGCCAGCTTGTTGACAGATGTTTGTGAGGCCGTTCAGTCATACATTCAACTCACCTTCCGTGTCAGAACAAAAACACATGTTAGAAGCTTTGACATAAGTAAGTTTCGGGTGCACGGGACATTTTATTAAAACACGGTTTCATCAAATCTCCAGTTTCATCGAATTTTCGATATCAAATCATGTTATAACGACTATTTGTAAATGTTTAACTTAGGGTAGGTTTACAGATAATTATCGAATCAAAGGAGGCTTTAGCGAAAGTTACATCCGGTTGGTCTCCGCCAGCGTAGCTACGTTAACACCGTGATCCCGGTGATACCCGCGACAACGTTTGTGGAGCCTTTTCTATCATCAACTACAGGGATGCAGGCAAGGAGACGGCAGGCTCTTTAAATCGACCGGAAAATTCGGTTTCTTAACCTATCGCGCTACGACGTTGCGCAGCGTTGCCCACAGACGGTGCATTTTTTTTGTAAAATTTGCCAAAGAACGAATTTACCCGAGGAAAAAGTAAAGAAGAAAAAGGCTTAGCTCCTATGGAAACGCAGCGACGCCACCGGTCTTCGAACAACACGGCGCCGTTTCGCACGGGAGACAAGAGATGGCGCAACGAACGCCGCCAACGAACGAGCATGCGGCGCCGAGAGCCGGCACTTTAGCAGGCACGATCCTTTCGACTCAAAGCGGCTCGTGTTCCGCAGGCGGCGACAGTCGCAGAAGCAAACAGGCGCGGTAACAGCAAGAGACTGCGGTTTCTTGTCTGCTGGAACACGCCGGCTCTCGGCGTCGTCTGCTCTTTCGTTGGCGGCAGCATGAGCAGCAGTTGGCGTGCGCGACCGACTTGCGCCATCTCTTGTCGCCCGTGCGAAACGGCGCCGTGTTGTTTGAAGACCGGTGGCGTCGCTGCGCGTTTTCCATAGGAGCTCAGCCTTTTTCTTTCTTTACTTTTTCCTCAAGTAAGTTCGTTCTTTGCAAGTTTTTACAAAAAAATGCACCAATCTGTAGGAAGACGGCGACGCACCAAAGTCGTTGCTGCGATAGGTTAGAAACCCGTTTTCCGGTCGATTTAAGAGCCTGCCGTCTCTTTGTTTTAACCCTGTATGTGGTTTCTATCCCTGAAATCACGCCGGTTTGCGTGATGACGAGAAAACCGAAACCAAACGTAATTTGACTAACACACGCTGATTTCTTGAAGTAACGTAATAAAACGCAGTAATATTTGCACTACCTTGTATAGTTTTAAAATTCACGGTTATTTAAGTACTTCTTAACGTAATAAAACGGAAAAGGTTGTTTCCAGTCGTTTGTCTCAACGAGTTGCGCTTCTCTAGAACTGATCGGGATCCACGTGTTGTCCGGATCGCCATCGCATCAGAAAATGGCGGCCTTGCGTCGTTCGCTGAACTGTCTAGCGTAGCACGCTCGACCGTACCCATAGCTCTAACATTTCGGCAGCCCAGCTGAAAGATTCAAGTCGACCGTACACCTTGAAAAGAAAAAGCCGGTGAGTTTCTAGAGGCACGTTGAGAGGCCTCTTGTGAGTCATTTTATAGCCTAATTAAGCTGCTAGTGCATAGCCGAGGCCGCTTCCAAGTTTGACCGTTTGACGCACGCTGAGACACACCGCTGACGCCGTCCCAATCCAAGTCCATTTCCGTGAGTCTTAGATGTCCCTTTTCTAGCCTTACTGGCAGAAAATTGAAATATTCCGAGCTTTAAAGGCGGTTGTATTTCTATTCTTCGCCTAAGTCGTCCTGTTTGGTCAGTTTCTGGCGATCGTACAGCGCGCTTGCCGGGCAACTCACACTATCGGCCACAATATGAGCGGCGAAACACGCCATACGCAGGTGGATCAGCACTGCAACGCAGAAAGAAGACTGCACCGCCGTGAAAGCTGGGACTTTAATCTCAACGAGCCTCAGTCACGTTGGCGCCGCTCTGCGGTAGCCGCCGTGCCGATGGCCCAGCGTTGCTGCGCGTGTTCACGCTCATATCGTGGCCGATTATGCTACCAGCCACTAGCGCCCCGATGAATTACGAATGACCCACGGCGACGAACAGTCCTCATCGCGGGTCAAAGTTGAACGTGAAACCGGAGCGCAGCTATGACCCCTGTGGAATTTCTCCCGTCACCTTGTGACGGATCACGGAGGACGCTACCAGCCATCGAAGCTAACCCAATGCTTGTGCGAGTGTCACGTGACTCGTAGCGCGTCCGCTGAGGGCCATCGTAAGGTGAAACGGAGTATATTCTCCATCTTACTAGTTGGGTGCAGTGTTATTGAAGAGGCGAGAGCGTTAGGCAAGCAATCGGAGAGGAGGAAAAGAGACCCATCTCACCCAGACTCTCCATTGTGTATCTCGGTTGTTGCTCTTGAGCCCAGCGAGGATGAGAAGTGCCGAGATACACCTGGGGGACAACTTCTCTCGGCGTTTCCGCGGTGACTCTAATCGGCGCTCAAAATGGAGAGGGCACATCTGCCAGTACCTTGACTGCACCGCCAAGAAACGTTGTCCCCGAGTGTAGTTCCGGGGCGGAAACCATCTGCGGTGGGGGTCGTCTAACAGGGGCGTGTGTGCCCAGCCGGCGGAGCATCGGCGATGGACTTCCAACACCGCCCGGGGGCAAGACGGGCTCTGGCGGGTGGCCTCATGGTCAGAGTCCAACAAGGGACCGGCGGGAGCGCTCCGGCAGCTGGCGCTGGAGACCATCGACCTGCAGAAGGATCCCTACTTCATGAAGAACCACCTCGGTGAGGGCGCAAGTCGTCGCGTGGCCCGCACCAGAAAGGCGCGCTCGCCGCTCGCTGCCAGCCGGGCTTGGCAGGCAACCACACATGTTCAACATGTTGTTAGTCACGCGAGTTTTCCAGAATGTCGCCCTCAACGCACCAGTTGCCAACCTCTTGGTAGAGCTCACAGTACCAGTCCAATGTCAAAGCTGCGCTGTCCTTACACAATGTTCCTCCTTTCTGCTTTGTCATGCTTAAGAATTGTTTCCCTCATTGCCACTCCCAGCTTCATTGTTCTCAGAGTGTGTTCCACTTCACCTACATACTTTGCGATGCTTCAGGTGCCTCTATTGACACTTTTGGATATTTAGCCACTTTGCTTCGGCTTGTTCAGCTTGCTATGCTGGGAACAGAGGTGAGCAACAACAGGAGGCTTCATCTTATTCGTCCCCACGATCAGCTTTCTGCAGCTCTTGGGCTGTACAGCAGATTAACTGCTTAGATCATCCTGTGGCTAATCTCCCGGCCCCACAATTCTGCATGCAGCGTCTAGTGGCACAAATGTGGCTCTGTAATGGATGACTCGTTTCACGAAAAAATTAATTATTATGGTCACTGACACACCGTGTTTAGCACCATGAAAACAGTGTGCCAAGCTTGAGAGAGCTTTGATGGATCTGGGGAAGAGTGCTAGCCTACAAATTCCGGTTGCGTGAGTCCAGGTCTCTGACAAGGTGCTTGTCTGAACAGAGGAACTTTCCGTGTATCTCCCTTTCATCACCCTCCGGAATGTGTTTCCCAGCTCTTTATGCACTTCTGCAAGCATCTTATTTCAAAGAAAAACAAAGTTTATT